>VZSC01003630.1:72415-111559 GCA_013398225.1 Steatornis caripensis
TGAGGAAGAACTTTACTGTGAGGGCAACAGAGCCCTGGCCCAGGCTGCCCAGAGAGGCTGTGGAGTCTCCTTCTCTGGAGAGATTCAACCCTGCCTGGACGAGTTCCTGGACACCCTGCTCTGGGGGCACCTGCTTTAGCAGGGGTTGGGCTGGGGGATCTCCACAGGACCTCCCAGCCCCTCCCATCATGGATTCCATGCCATCATGGATTCTGTGAAACACCTCCCCCCGCCCCGCCCAGAGGGCAGGACGCTAAGATGGCGGGCGGAGCGTGGCTTCAACCCCGTGACGAGCACCCGCCTCGCTCCCGTTGCCCTGAGCCTTCCGGGCTCCCGTAGGAACCTCCCTCTCCCGCGACATCGAACGGCAGTGTGACGCGCGCGGGCCGCGCCCCTCGCGCCCATCCCAGCCACCGGAAGGCGAGCGGCGGCCGGTGGGTTGCGCAGGTAAGCGCGCGACAGCATCGCGGGAGGGGGGGCGGGGCGAAGCGCAAGCCCCTCCCGCCGCCGCCGCCCCCGCCGCCGTTGTTGTCGGGGCCCGAGGTGCCGCCCCGGCCGCTCCCGGCTCCTTCGCCTCGGGGTGGGCGGCCCCCGCCGGGCCCGTGGAGGGGCTCGGAGCGGGGTGGGGAGCGGCTGCGTGAGGGCCCGAGCTCACCTCAGAGACCACCGGGGTCCCGAGGCCGGGGCTCCGCCGCCGGGCGCAGGTGGGTGCCCGAGGGCCGAGGCGGGTGCCAGCTCGGGAGCGGGGGCCGGTTGCTCGGCTCCGCAGGCGCCGTGGGGGCCTCCCGAGTGCCCGCGGCCGCCGTGTTCTGGTGGTGCCTGGAAAGGACGGCGACTTTGTGGCCGTGCCTGAAGTGCCCCGGTGACGCCGGTGGCTTGCGGTGGAGGTGGTCCCGGCGCTGTCGTGGCCGGGGAGAGCCTGGAGGTGCTCTTGGGGAGGCCTGAGGGCGCCCAGGCTGGGGCTGGCGGTGTTTGGGTGTCCGTCCTTCCCTTGAGCTTTGGGCCTGGGGGGGTTGGCACATGATGTTGCCCCTGCTTTGGCCATGCCAGGATGTGTCCCAGCTGGGTGCAGTAGCTTTCCTCCTTGTTTTTAGGAAAAAATAATGTATTAGTAAACCACTCTTAGAATTCTCTAATCATTCCCTCAAAAATTCGGCTTTTGAACCTTATTTCTGTAACTGTTTTATGTCATATATAAGACTAACTGGCTTTAGAGGATGACATTTTGGTTGCAGAAACTCAGTCTGGCTTTCAGCATGGCCTTTGGGAAATACCTGTGATTGTTGATTCAAGTCGGTATTGAGAAAGTCCCTTTAAACTCTTATCGAAAGTGAAATTGTGTCGGGAGCACTTGTGGTGTTGACTAATGGAAAAGTAAGTCATAAATGTTTTTGCTAAGGATGGTCTTGTAATTTAGTTATGGTGAAATAGGAGTTTCTGATAAATGTTACAAGTGTTACATTTAAAATGTTAGTTTTTGTGTTTGTGAAAGCAAAATTGCTTGGGTTTTTTTTTATAGAGGGTTGGAAAGCCTAAGTTTAATTGGAGACTCCAGTGGTGTTTTCTGTTTTAATAACGTAGTAAGAAATCACAAACTTCTAAAACTATAAAATAGTATTGATAAAAAGGTGACTGTCTAGTTTATAAGTCTCCCCTCATATTTACAATTCATAGTCTTAAGCATAGGCTGCAATTTTAGGCTTTATCTGAGTGCCCCAAAGTCATGGGTACCTTTTTTGTTTCTTAAGTAGAATTATAGTTATAAAATGGTTCTTCAGCATAACCTGAAAGTGGAAAAATGATGGTTACAGGTTGTTGATAAGAATTGCCTGGCGTGTTTTGAAAAAGGGGGAAAGCTGCATTAATAACTTTTTTGAAAATTGAGCATGTTTGTGGCTTTCTGCTTTGTAAAAGCCATGTTTTACCTTGGCCCTAAAATACAATAACAAGAATGTCATTCCAGCAAGAAAAAGAATGCAGGGTTGTCTCTTCTAGTTTGGACAGGCACTATGCAAATTACAGCAATCAAACAGGAAGGATTGTTAAACCATCCACTTGCTCAGTTAATCCTTCTGCCTCCTCTTTAGAAGAGCCTTTTGTCTTTGCAGCAATCAAAGATTCTTTGTAGCTCACTAAAGCTAGGATTGCAGTAAGGTTAACCAGTAAACTTCACACACGTTGGATGTTTGCCTGTGTTTTTTTGCTCTCAAGTAGTGTTTTTCTGAGCAAGAACAGTCTTTGGAAAAATGGATAAAAGTGTTCGATGATTCTTTTCTGTCCCCTTTTCTCTGGAGAGCTATATGCTAATAAACAAGAACGAGTAAAGGAAACCACTCTGAAAGAAAAGTGAAACTGGTTAATCAAATTTCTATGCCAACCTTAGTGCGTATATGCCAATATTTTAAATGCTTTCCTATATAAAGGACGTCTTCCATTTGATTCCCAGTGTCTAAGAGCCAGAAGTCTTCAATGGTTGAACATGCACGTGGATTTTCTTTGCATTTTTTTCCTGTTGAGGTTGCCCCACCCACCTTTCCTTGCTCTCTCTGCCTTTCTTATTTCTTGGGGTTTTTTTTTTTCAGGAACGTGGAGGTTCACACACAGAGGTTACTGCTTTCTCTGAGCTGAATAAGAATAAGCTGTGGTGATGAATTCTGCCTGAACTCTTCCCTGTGAGCCAGGGAGCTGCACTGTTCAGCTCACTGTCATCTTCTCCCCAGTGATGGGTACTTTAATGCCCAGTGCGGGTTTGCAGTACGTGAAACTCTGCACTTTCATGTTGCTTGTGCCCCGTGTGCCTGTTCTAGCTTTGCAGTGGGAAGAGCATCTCTTGGACTATGAAAAGTGGCACCCTGCTATTCCATCTTTGTGAAATCAGAATTTTACAATGCCATTTTATGATACCGTTGAACTTGTTTGCTTGACAAATGATTGAGATTGGGGAGGGGAGGTGTAGATCGTTGTCCGCTCTTAGCTCTCTGCACTGTAGCTGATCTCACTTTGCTGGAGGGCTCTGAACTTTACCTTATGGTCTGCTCGTGGTGGAGCTTGTGGTTACAAGGTGTTCCCTACTGACACCTCTTTTCTGTCATGTTCAACTGTCCACTGGTGTAGAAAGTCTGTTAAAGCAGGGAGAGGTGGGAGAAGCACGAAGGTAGAGGTACAGCAAGGACACGTTTTGGGCGGCAGGTGGCGGGGTGGATTGAACGGCCCTGTCCAAGGCAGGGCAGAAGAACTGAATTGTGGATTCTGGTGAATCAGTACCTTCTGCAATTCCAGCTCAGATGAGGGGTCAGGAAGAGGTTTAATTTGTCTGGAATTGGCAAGGTCCAACGCAGGAGGCTCCTGAATTATCCCTTCTCCAATCCAGGTTTCACCCCCTTTCCAATTTTTATAGTAGTTTGAACTTGAGTTCCCCTCCCCACCAAAATGCATGGAATGCTTTTTATACTCAACTTTTTTGGCAGCGTTCCAAAATGTCACTATGCTTTTTATACTCAACTTTTTTTGCAGAATTCCAAAATGTCACTTAGACTTCTTGAAAAAGTACAGTATCTTAGTACAGGAAAGCTATATTAAAAGACTGATTATTTTTCTTTCTTTTCTTTTCCAGTTGTGCTTTTGTTTTAAAAGAATGGCACAAAAGAAGTATCTGATAGCAAAACTGACAAGTTGCCTAAGGGAGGACAAGATTCAGCTATGGAAACCACCGTATACAAATGAAAAAAAAGAAGCTGGTAAAGAGATGAAGGTAAGTATTCTCTCTGAGGTGATGTCATGAGTCTTCCATGTCATACTGCTGGTGCATTTTCCTGTTTTTTCTTGCTGTTTTCTTAGGAGCTTGTACAAAAATACTCATCCAAGCTGAATATCAATGAGAACGATACAGAGAATATGCTTGAAGAAATACGGTGTAAAGCAATTGAGCGTGGAACAGGAAATGAAAATTTTAAAGTGACTGGGATTGCAAGACTTGATATATATCTGCCTCGTAGAAAAGTAAGTGACATTGCAGGATAAGTGGCTTTACTTTGGCCTTTTGAGTTCTGGATATGTGTCTAATGCAAATACTTTCACTTCAGCTTTTTCAGGTGTTTGGTATGAGAGATCTGTGTTAGGTATATAAAACGGGGGGGAAGGGGGAGATAGGTAGGTATATTTCAGTCTCCCAGATATGTGGGAATATCATGGCAAAGGAATATAATATTGGGAGATCAGTAATTGTCTTCCCTTTAGGATTTAATGAGAAATTATCTTTCAATTAAGAAAAGTAAATTAGATTTAAGTGTCTGTCTAGTTCAGTTTTATTCCTTCTGATGTAACTGTTCATGTGAGCAGATGTGCTTTTTCAGCTGTAGGATACCTAAAGCTGAGTTAGCATATGAATATCACTCTATTACCACAGATTTTGTTTAAATGACAGCTTTTAACTAAAAAAATAAATTCTCTTTAAGTGCAATAAGCAATTTGAACTTGGTGTCATCTTGGGCTCTGTATGGCTGATGACATTGAAAATAACCCTTGTTCGTGGCAGTGTCTTACAGTGATGACATTATCCTTGTGTAACTAGTCAAGCCCAGGCAGCTAACTAAACTTGCTTTAAATAAGTATGTCCAGTGTTTGAGCTTGGAAACGAGAAGCAGCATTTTCCATTGTGATGGTACTCATCTCTTCTCTTCTACGTCAGGCTCCTAAAAGCTTCACAAAGATAGAACTGAATTAAGTCCTGCCCTTTTAAAGCCAGTCTTCAACCTCTAGTTTTACACTTAAAATATGCCAGAATAATGATGTGAATCTAATTAAATCAGTGTCAGAGTGGTCACCGGACCAGATTCTGTGGCTACATCTCACCCTAGTCAGGTAAACACAGGTGGGGGGCAGGCTGGCGGCTGTTTGATGGACATCCATACTGTCAAGCTGTTGGTGTCGGCTCTGATGCAGTTTAGCCCTGCCAGACAATGGCCAGGCACAGTGCGAGGGCTGGCATGGGCTAGGGACTGATCTCCAGTGGCACTTTGGATACAGCTGCTTTGCTTTGAAGGTTGAGAGGATTCGACCTTATGGGTGCAAAGTGTGCTGTGCAGGTTGGTCACAGGACAGCGAGCAGGCCTCTGGTTAGGTTCTTACTAATACAAAGCCTCTTAACTGGGACTATTTCCCCCTTGAAAACAGCCTCTAGCAAGCACAACAGCTAGTTTGGGTATTTTTAATAACTTCCTAATTTTGATCTTGTGCAGAAGCAGCATCTTCCCCAATGCTTTATGTCTTCACTCTGGTAACAGTGAAAGATAACTTCCTTATTTAGGGGCACTTGAAGGTTGTAGTCTTCTTATCAGCAACAGAAGTGAATGTTCATTCTGGAAAAGGGCAATGGTTTGGGGTTTTTTTTTCTGAAGAAGATCTTAAATGGTAACCTATTGTCGTGGTTTGAGCCCAGCCGGCAACAAAGAACCCTGCAGCCGCTCGCTCACTGCACCACACCACACACACACACACCCCCCCACCGGGACGGGGAGGAGAATCAGCAGAGAAAAGGGGCAGCCCTCGTGGGTTGAGATAAGGACAGTTTAATGCAACAGCACACGAGAGAGAGAACAGTAACAATAACAACTATAATGCTAACGAGAAAAACACAAACGAGTGATGCACAGCACAAGCGCTCACCACCCGCTCCCCGCGTTGCCCGGCCAGCCCCCCCGGCATCGAATACTCGAATACCTGCCTGGCTGCTTTGGGTCGGCTATCCCCCTCCCAGCGTTCTGGGGAAAATTAACTCTATTATAGCCGAACCCAGGACACCTATGCTGCAGAAGGATTTTTTTTTTTTTTAACTGAATACTTGCAAAAACACAACACGCGATCATAATTGTTCTCTCTCCTGTAGAGAAAAATAATCACCAGGGCATGTGATGAGCTAAAGGGTAGAGGATGTTAAGTGATTGCCATGCAGTTAAAACAAACAAATAGTTTCATAATTCCTCTTTTATAATGCTACTGGGCATAGGGGAATTAATTAATTTAAAATTCCAGTTTATCTAATCTGGGACCAGAGACACTAATAGGAATTAATCATAATTTAGCCAGTCACAGGTGAGTGGCGTAATTACAAAGCGGAGTTAAGATTGGAAGTGCATAATTAAATTAGTCAGTTTAAATTGTTTGGTTCTGAATTTAGATTTATCTATTTCTAAATCTTCTGTTGTGTATAATGGTTATTTTTAGCACTATATAGCAAGTACAAGACTCCCTGCCCATAAATTACTAATATGTATGCCCAGCCATAACCCTCTTAACATGATTATTATTTGAAAAAGAACTTGTAGTTGTTGTAAAACAATTAATTAATAAAATGTCCAAAGTATCTTGAGATCATGCTTTTTTCCTTCCCTCCCCCTTTCCCCCACCCAATATAATTACTACAGAGCAGAAAAATCCCACTGGAAACAAACCTGTTCATCACAGGCAAAGAACTCAGATCACAGTAAGTGTAATCACCCTTGGTTCTTACCTGATGAGATAGCATGTTGTCATATAGTACTAAAAAAAAAAAGACACAGAGCACTATTTGTTTGATTAAGCTTTTTCTTAGCGTGTACGTTCGGTATGTCTGAACAGGATGTGCAGTCTCCCTGTAGGGCAGTTCTTCATGTGAGAAGCTGTTGTTTAATAGATAGAAAACAGGAAAGTTGCAACTGTGGAAGATGGTAGCTCTTTCTAAATCCCCAGCAAGTACCTGAGAAGTCACTAGTGATCAGTATTCCAAATCTGTAACTAGGCGGGTCTTCTGAACCGTGAACATAGCTTCTCTTCCTATTGCATTTTTAAGCTTAATACAGTCAGATTCTTTTCTGTTTTGCTTTTTCCCTTTCTGCATCCCCAAATTTCCCAATATGGTACACACAGTTTTCTGATGATGTCATTTTACTTCTGGCAGCCTTTTATAGGAAAAGTTTTGAGCCAGTTACAAGCATACTAATTTTTAAGTTTTATTGCTATTCTAACAGAAATATTGTATAGCCTTACAAATTTATATTCATGGGTGAAATTATTTATTTCACAGGATAGCACAGGAACATGGATTAAAAGAGAGTGCTATCAAAATAATCATAAACAAGAAGCAGCTTGACCTGGGTATGTATCTCCAGTTGAATATACTTTTATGATAATTTTCTAGTTTACTGATTCTCAGAAGAAAAATTTCTTGCAACTCTGTTCATTTCAGAAATTCCCAAGAAATAGCAGTGATATTTATCAAGTTCTGCTCTACAGGAAATGTAATAGATTATAATGATTAAAAATTTTAGGTAGAATTAGAGCAATTATAGGAATCCTGTAATAAATGTTGAAAATCCATTTTTCAAGTGTTGAAACACTGAAAATGCACATTTAAGAGAAATCCTAAATTTCCTCTAAAAACGTGTTATCAACACATTCAAAAACTTTTTGTAATGCTTTACATGTGTTCACCTTGTCAGACGTGTTGTGGGAAGTGGTGACAACAGCTTTCGCCTTATTGATGGCCTAAGCATCTGACATATTTATTTCACTTAGAATATGTCAGAATTGGAGTAATGGATTTGACAACGGGAACTCAGATTCGGTTCCCAGTTCCTCTGTTCTGTTACTATTGTGGTGTATGATCCTGAATGTGTTACTCCAGTTTTTGTCTCAAGATCAATTAAGTGGAATAGAAACAATCATATTTTTTGAACGTTTTGAAAAAAGCAAACAAAGAAACGTATGATTTTTTTAAAAATCACTTTTAAGATGCAAGCCTGATTCTAATTTCGGGAATTTCTGCTGAATATGTCACTAATTGGCAGGAGTTTCGATTGAGTTCTTGAGTCTAGAAATTATTATGGTTCTTCAGTACAGTACGAGTAAGGCAAGGGACTATTCAGGTTGTTTTGTTTGTGGGTGTTGGGTTTTTTCCCCCACAATGGCACTACAATGTAAAATGGTCTCTCTTCACAAACAGAGTATTTGGATTGTGTTCACCAGACTATTTTGCAGGGAAAACCCTTGAGGACCAGGGTGTAACACACAATGCAAAAGTGATGATACTTCAACTGGAACAGAGTGATGAGGAAACGAAAAGAAAAGTTCAGGAAGAAGAACTTCAGTGCAAGAAAGAAAAAGAAATAAATGACAAGATGCAAAGAACTAAGAAGGGGTTGGAAATCCTAGCAGAGAGAGGTAAGGAGGGTAGTTGGGAGGGTTTTGTGGGGTGGGAGGGAGATGGGTGTTCATTAATTCTTGTGCATCGTAAATTACAACATAGAAGAGTGCCTATACCATGGCGGGATTTCAGTTTATACTTTTCTAGGTTTCTACCTACTTGAGAAATGGATTTTAAGTTGACAAAAACTTCCTCATCTACCCCAACTTTTCTTACACAACTAGAATGCTATAAAACATTTGGTACTCTGAGAAGGTTATAATATGAATCAATTATTATTTAATTGGCATTTGACAGTTAAGAGACAGATGACTCTTGAGAACAGGCTTTAAATTTTTTGTAGACATAAGCACAGTGGAATAATTTATTATAAGTCATTACACACTTTTGTAGTTTACCTCAGATATGGCTGTGCGTAACCATGGTTTCATTGTGCAGAACAGCTCACTTGTCATTCTCCTCTGTAACGTGGCTGTTGTGTCCTCATTGCATTTGATGTTGATTCCTGGCAACTGTGGACTAAGTTAAAGGGATATAGTCAATTTAACAGTTGTGTGTTTGAATTGCATTGCTAGATGGTAAGTTTAAATCACTTCTCTGTTTTATTGTTTCAAAAATCCACAAACAACTGTGAAAATGGCTATGTAATGAATTCCTGCCAAATGCAAGAATACCTGAACAAAGCTTCTTTTAACAGTCAGTGACTGCATGTTTCTTACTATAATATCAGATTTTGAACAAATGAAAGAAGTGATTCCTTTCATGGACTTCAGGGGTAATTTAGACCCCAGCCCTTGAATCCTGTGTAGGGCCTCTTTAAGGTATTTACCACTAACTGTCAGTTATAGCACAATGCCAGAGTATAGAGTGGAGTCCGTCATGGGCTCAGAGGCTGAAGGTTCTGTCTGAAGCGGTGTGGAAAGGATTTAACCACCCTTTTGTTTCATCTGAGAAAAATTGCAGGGCAGAAGCTTTTAATTGCAGCAAACTCCTGCTTAACTGTCTTTTGTTTATAAGAAAAGCATCTTTTTGTTTTAAATCAGATAGACGTGAAAACAAAATTGATAGCTTGGTTATAAGCATTAAAGATGTGGGGAAAGGAAACTACTGAGCTGTATTTTTTCCAGTTTTATCAACTGTTCTCTGTTGTGTTTTTCTTTATATTCTATACATTGTTTGATAAAGCGTTTCAAATGTTCTAAGGTATAAAATGTAGGTGTTTTGTCTTCTGTAAAAAATTCTTTACGATACTTGTAACTTTTAATGTTGTGTCTAAATTTCCAGATGAACAGGGCCTTCTCCTTTGTGACCTTTCTAAAAGTTCCTCATGTTTGTCTGATCAGAACCATTTTTGGTAGATCTGTCCAAAACACAGATGCAGCCTTTATATGCAATTCTAATTTTTTTTTGTTTGCTTGCCTGCTTGCTTTTTTCATTTAACCATGTACTTACTGATGTAATCTTACAACAGCAGAGTTACTCTGTTGAAGGTGGTACTTAAAATTTAAACTGCTTTTTCTTATCTTTCAGAGGAGTACTTGGATCCAGATTCTGTTCCATACCTAGATATAGCTAATCAGACAGGAAGGTCAATCAAGATTCCTCCTCAAGCTAAAAAAGTAGGTAAAAGTATCTTACAAGGGTACTCAGATGGCTTTTTAAAGCTTGATTTGTGAAGCGCTTCGAGTATGGGCTTGAAATACAGTCAAGACTTTTTTTGGGGATATAGCTCTGGGTCCAGTAGGTGTTTACTTAATATAATTTTGAAATAAAATTGCAGTAGAACTCTGCAGTTGGGAATCCTTCAGTTATCTGAAGAGAGACCTCTGATTGCTGATCTAATTGCAGGTCTAGTCCTGCACTGACCCCTGTGTGGTCTGTGTCTTATTTTTGTGTTTTAAGATGAGCTTTAACTTTGTTGTATGCTAGCAGCTATTTTAAATTTGGGGTGCCCTTGAACAACATCAAAATAACTTGTTCATTAGGCCTCACTTTCAGTTGGAAACTCGATGAGTCTCAAAGTCAAGACTTTTGAAATAGTTTTGAGATCTTTTGCACTGTGACCCCTCCCAAATGAAAATTTGTTCACCATTCAAGGAAGTTCCACATTCTCAACTGAAAATATCTTTGATTGGGTGCATGGATTGAATTACAGTAGGGGTGACATACCTGATGTTCCCTGCCAAAGTGGAAGAATAGTGATAGATGCTATCTTTTAAGATTGCTGGATTTTCCAAAATAAATAGAAATCTTTACAAATACTTGGAATTACACCCGTAACAAAAAAAAAAGAAAAAAAATACCTTGGGAAGAAACGAGCAGGCCTCAGCATATACTAACTACTGCTCTAGCCTCTTCTGAAGCATAGTGTGTTTTCTGCATCATCTGGAGTTCCTGGATGATTAGAATAACAATTGTCCATTCTCAGAATGCATGCTGTTCTGATGAAGTGCTGAAAGTAGTAACTCACTCGAGTTAAAGCATCAAATGTTCAAGTACACAGGATTTCATCAGTATTGAACGTGGGTGAGAAGAAATATTGCAGTTTTTTTCTATCCAGAAATATTATTTACATTTCTATTTGTCGCATTGCAAGAAGTAGAGTGTTTTCCTGCCACATTCAAAATTTAATTTTCAGTTCTGAGGTTTTGCAGGACGTGAAATCATTAGGCTTTACAAGATAGTTGTAATAGCAAAGCAAATTTGATGCTGTTAGGAAGTGTAGGATCCAGAAAAGTGCTTTTTATCATCATTGAAAATCTATCTAGGGTTGCATTCTTTGTTTTAAAATAAACTTGGTGCAGCGTTTTATGTGTCAGTAGCATTCATTGTTTTTAATTAGACAATATCTAACATGAGCAGATGGGACAAAAGTATGAAGCGATGTGAAATAGTACTGCTCTTACAGAACTGATGCAATGGTATTTTTCTAGGAAGAACAAGGGCTGTAATGGATTACCTAGATATTTCTTTGTAGTTATAAAAGTGAGTTGGGGAAGTGCAAAAAAAGTCTCAATCTGTTTTTCTAGGCGCTTGTGCTGGCAATGGGTTATCACGAGAAGGGCAGAGCATTGATGAAGAAAAAAGAATACGAAATAGCACTGCCGTATTTGTTGGATGCCGATAAACACTTCTGGTAAGTACTTTTTTGAGTCCTTGTGTCTCTATGTCCTTTACTGTCGACCAAATCCGGGAACAGCATTAGCTCTACCTGTGCATATAAATCAGGGCCTGTTTTGCCTGGGGTTACTTCACACCCTGTCTGCAGATGGCAAAGGTCAGACAAAGGCCCTGACTTGCAGTGAGTGACAGGTGGCTTCACGTAGAACAGTTGAAACGGATACTGCCACTGGGCAACTTAATCTTTCATATCAACATAAACAGAAACTGTCAATTTTCATGTACTAGGCTATAAATTGCATTACCTTGAGAGACAGTTACCGATACTCTTGCAATTGCTCCTGTGAAGTAATAATTTCTTGTAAAAGGTGGAGCAGATAGCTGAGGTCAGTAACCATACCAGCGTTTCTGCAGGGAAACTAGCTTCCTGTCAGCAGTCAGAGCCTTAAATTGCTTTTGTGATCCCCAAAAGTAATATTGTCACCATCTGTTTCTCATCTGTATGCACGTGCAGGGAGACTGGCACAGGGCTCTCAGCACATTCATATGCAGAGAAAGACAGGTTCTCTGTCCTCTCAAAGATTACGCAGGGTTTAATTCCATTCTGCTTTTAAAGAGATGATGTCTTAAACAGTAACAAAATGAGTTGTGACTACTGTAATTCTTTGAGATGTAGTGTTATCATTAGTGCCTTGTGTATTAGTGCATGTGATGGGAGATCAGTGCTTTATTAAAAGTCCCACTGACCTCAGTTTGCTACCTCAAATTTGAAGCATGTGCTTCCTCAAACATCTGAGCATGCATATTTCCAGCATGTTGTTTCATTAGTGTTAAAAAGTGTGTGGCGGAAAAAATAGAAGACCTCTCCCCAAAAGCCACGGTAATTGTTTTATTTTCCAGTGAGTGTAGCACAGAACTGCTGAATACCGTTGATAATTATGCAGTACTGCAGCTGGATATAGTGTGGTGCTACTTCCGCCTGGAGCAGCTGGACTGCCTGGATGATGCAGAGAAAAAGCTGTCCACAGCACATAGGTGCTTCCAGAGGTGCTACGGGGAGAACCATGAAAGACTTATTGATATCAAAGTATGCTGGTTTTGATTTAATTAGAGTGGCTTTCTTTTCTATATGTCATTTTTCAAGTATTATGAGACAGACTTTTAGAAGTTTTAAGTTTTCTTGTGCCTCCTCAGCCTGTGATCCAGCTGTGTAATTGCCAGGATAGTGAAAGCATTGGACCTGATGCAAAGGTCATGGCGAACATGCAACGTTATGTGCACAGACATCATCAGTGTTTTAGATGTGATAGTTTATCTGCATACTGTCACATATTAGTGCCTGTGTCATCTTTAGATGTGTAAAGTGTTCTATTGATGATGAATTGATGGCCCACCATATGCTTCTAACCATGTGCATTTCCCCACCCCTCCCCACCCCTTATTTAAACAATTCTTTAGGGAAGCTATGGTCGTGAGAAGGTTTTATTTCTGCGGCTTTACCTCCTTCAAGGGATAGGACACTATCACAGTGGCAGAGAAAAGGAGGCTGCTGAGTATATCCAGAAGGTAAGACAGCATTAGGTAAAACCTCTGAGTCGTTCACACTGGTTTCTGTGCTTAGGCTCTGTTTTGCAGCTTCTCCCTGTGCTTTGCTTACTCAGAAAAATGGGGAGGCTTTTTTTTGTTTGTATGTTAGCTACAGTGTAAGTAGTACTATTTCCTTCCTTCTATATACAGGCATCTCGTTTATATGAAGAGCTGTCCATAGATCCTGATAAAGTTGATCGCCTGTCACTCCTGGGATTCTCCGAACAGGAAGCTCGCCTTGCCCTGCGAGCGTGCCACGGGAATGTGGAGCATGCTGCCAATCTTATCACCAACAGGAGAGAGGTATGGTGCAGTGAAAGCATTAAAGCAAGGATCATATTAGTTGGAGCATCTGTAAGATCATCTTTTGTGTGACTAGTGCAACATGATGCTAAATTAAGGACTTTATCCTGCTTTGGCACTGTTAGTGTAGCTAACAGTTTGACATCTGTTGCCACAAGTTTGAAACCAAAACTTAATACAACAAGGGAAGCTCCGTCCCAAAACAGACGGATGAGTGAGCCAAAGACCTGTGGTTGTACCACAGAGGCACACAGGAAGACTGCACCAGTGTCTGCTACTCAGCAGTGCTCCGTATAGGAACAAAACCACCGTCATGAAGCTGTCACTCCTGGCCTTGGCTGGTCTGAAAGACCAGAGGCTGCACAGTAAGGTGCTGTGAGGGTAACCATCAAGCTACACTGTATTATGGCTGTGGACTTGAAAGGTCCAGGAGGGGAGAAGGATTTTTTTTGTGCTAAAGCGAAGCAAAGACAGTGTTGTCCAGATCTGAAGTGCCTGAAGTTACATTTGGTAAGCTGAGGTGGCACTGCTAGGCTTCAGACAGTGAAATGTCGATGGAAAAGTCAAATGGCTGAGAGAAGGGCTGAACAGAATTCCTTGGCTACCTGCCCAGTTCTGACTGCACATCCTTGGCAAGTCCTGTCTACGGGCCCATCTGCCAAACGGGTTTAGCACTTACCACACAGGGCCTATAATAGCTGTGATAGCATAAGATCCGATTTGCAGAGACTGCAGAGCGGAAGTATGGCAACAGTGCTAGCTCATGGAAACGCACCTTTATTTAGTACCGAGTGTCTGGCAGCACAGTCTGTATTTAAAAAAAAAAATTCCTTGTTCTCAAAAGATTCAAAGTAAATCCAAGAAACCATATACACAGGGGAAGGCTGAAGCATTCCCATGCACAGTGAGCTTTGTAATGGCTGTGTTCTTGCAGGAAAAAGCACAGATAAGGAGGGAGGAGAGAGCTAAAAGAAGGCAGCGACTGGAAGACATAAACACCTTGAAAAGTATGGGCTATTCAGAGAGAGCTGCTCAAGTAGCTCTTCATAATACACAAGGAAACCTGGACCAAGCCTTTAAGGTAAGTTATTTTCAGGAGTAGTGCTTTTGTGCAAAAAAAAAAAAAAAAACCCACCTTGTTTGCTTTTTTTTGTTTATTTTGTAGTGGATTTTCGGTAGTCTGTATTTGTTAGTTCATGCCTTCCTTTTCGGAACTGCAGTGACTGAACTTCCACTTCCCAATGCAATGAATGAGATACTAATTTAAGTTGGCTGAGGTTTGCTTACATCAACTGTTGGGCTAAATACCTATCCTGTTATATTTGTGTTGCTCTATTCTGATCTCTCTCTGGTTTATTGTAGTTTATTCTTGACAATCCGGAGTTACTGTTGGAAGATGATGATGATGATCCTGTGGCCATGGACCAGTTTCAGATTTCCCAGGAAAGTATTGATCAGGTAAGTTAGACCTTTTGCTTTCTTAGGAGCTGACTGTCATGTTTCTGAATTACGCCTTCAAACACACCAGATATTCCTCAAGCAAAGCTGTACAAATTCTCTTTGACCCATGTCACTCAAGCTGTCATACTTCCACCTGGCATCTGCTCTTCATGGTGAATTCAGACTGAGGCTAAAACGTAATCCGTGTGTACTTCCCACCCATTACACCAACCTGTCATGCGCGGATGTGGAGCGAAGTCTGTGCGCTCTAACGCTCTCTTCCCAAAAAGACAGCCAACAAGAAATTCATTCAAGTCTCTAAACATTGCAGTGCACAAGGGAAAGAGTTCTTATTTGTCTTTCTCGTCATAGGCTGGCTGAAAAGCTCTTCAGTAGTTACTGTGGCTACGTAATCAATGTCAAATAGGCAAGAAAACTGTATTCCCTAGAAAAAGTAAATAGCACGTATGCCCTGCTGACACGCTGGAGTGCTTTGAAGTATCCTTTTGAAAAGCAGAAAAAGAATTAGTGTGATGTTAAACAAGAGGCTCTTGAGTCTGTTCGACATCCCCATTCCTTTAATAGGTCACTGCCCTGTTGTTAACTGTTCCAGTAAACCAGAGTCAGTGTCCTGGAATCCCTGGCATGCAGCACTTCCCTCTGTGCAAGAGGAATGCCTGTCAGATGCAGAGTCAGATTCCTGCCAGACCCTGTTGCTGAATGAGCTTGGATCTTTCCAGATTTTATTATTTACTTTTTTACCCCCCCCGTAGCTGATGTATATGGGTTTCAGTCGTGAGTCGGCAGAGCAAGCTTTAAAGGTCTTTAAAGGCAACATCCACGTAGCTTCCCAAACCCTTGCTCATTATGGGGGAGTTCTTCCCGCTTCACTGCAGCTGTCTCCAGAAGGGTCCAGCCCATCAGAAGAATCGGCTTCGTCAAAAGACTCGCCTACAGAGTCTGCAGGTAAGAAGTGTTGTGTACAGCTGGCAGAGGACAGGGAAGGGGGAAGGCTGTGCTTCGGGCTCTTGTACAAATCAATTAAATACTGGTAGAGGGCCTTGAGTAACGCCCCAGACTACTTGTATTAGTAACATAGTTACAGGCAAGGCATCCATTACGCCACATAAGTATAGCTGCGGCAGTCAGTGAGAGCGGTATATGGAACCATAAGGGATACGTGTCAGCTGTAGGCAATGCAGCAGAGGGATGTGGCCCAGAAGAAATGGGGCACACCTTCAGTGGTTTCCTGGGAAGGGCGAAGAGGAACTGGCTGCTGAGTGGGCTGTGGCTTTGGCAGACAAGGCTGGAGGCCTCTCGGGGTCTGCATTGGCACTTCCCCAGTGAGGAACACATTGGCTGCTCTAGCCCACAAGCCATTCTGACTTCTCCCATCTAGTTGTACTCTCTCACACCAGTTCTCTCTAAAAACAAACCAACCTCTCCCTGCTTGTGCTCTTTCAGAGAGCAAGTACTAAGTTGGTGGAGCAAGTTTGCTGGCCCAGCCACTGATAATGATGATTGTTTGGATTGCTAATATCTGGATTCTGACTGCTAGGAAGTTTATTCCAAAACTGTGCTATACAGTCAGCTGATTTGACCACAAAGTCCTTCCTCGTGTCCCTTATGTGGTAGAACTGTAATTGATACTCGCCATTTAGTGAAGAGGAAACGTGCCATGTTCTCTCTCTTCCGTTAGTCAGAGCTGTAGTGATCCCTCTTGTACAACTAAGGGCTTTGTGACAGCTTTTAAATATTAGGAAAAAAGTGCTGCCCTGCAATATCCTTCGCAGAGCTTTCTTAACTGAGGTAGTTTTACAGTACCAGACTTGCAGAGCAGTCGTGCTGGTGAAAGAGGGGAAGCACCAACTTCTTTCAGAGGTGAATTCACTCCTGCTTCTTTTTCCTGGAAGGATCTTCTAGTTCACCAACAGATGAAGACATGGAGACTGATGCAGTCAATGAAATCCTGGAGGATATTCCTGAACACGAAGAGGATTATCTGGATTTAACACTGGAGGAAGAGGAACAGATCATTCATGAATACTTATCCTATATACAAGTACCGCAGCATTAAATCCCATTACATCTACTTCAGTTATATGTATTTACCTTGACAAATTGAGTTTGGATTATAAATGCACCTTCATCTTATCTCTTACTAAATGCCTTGAATTCAGTTAAACTGTAGGTGGAACACTTAATCCCTGCTTATTTATAAATCTGCTTAAAGCCTACATTGGTGATACGTTGTAATTTATTGTCATAGCAGAAAAATAGAAACATTTATTTTCAGAGGAAAATTTCATAGAACTAAACTATATTTTTATTGTCAAATACGTTAATTCACTTACTTACTCAAGTAAAGAAGCATTTCTATACCATTTTAAAATACCAGCTTTGAAAAACAGAAGTGAGTTTGTAAATTGGAAACCTAGCTCGTGAGGTCATAGACGTATCAGCTGACAAACTGTTCTCCTTTTCTTCTGAAAGGTTTCTATGAGACATTTATCTGTCTGTTGTGCGTGGATTTATAGTGTGTTCTGCCTGTCACTTCATGCGGGTGTTACACAGGCAATAAAGGTAACTAACTGTGCTGCTCTGCTGCTAGGAGTCGTCTTCCATGCATTGGTTTTAAAAAGCAGTAGGAACTACCTGGCAGGGCCATGTCCTGCCAGACCCCAGTGACGGCTGCAGCTGTATTTTCTTGTCCAACTAAATAACCAGTTTCCCCAAGCAGCTCCTCTCAACCTCTTGCAGGTGTGGGGCTTAGGATTGGTGGATTTCATGGAGACTACACCATTTTCTTTAATCAGTGCCAGAACAATGTTTTGTTCCACCACTGTCATCTCAGTAGTTGTACCCAGCTTCAGCATTCTGGAGGAATACTTGGGAGTTTTGTGTGTGTTTTGTAACATCCGGTTTTCTGCTGTGTGAGCACTCCTCTCTGCTGGGAACAGAAGTTCCCCTGCTTGTCAGCTTTTCTTAAAAATGATTTATTTGCTTTCCATAACTTCAGTCTCGCGGTAGAGGGAGCTCATGCCCCGTCTGCTCCAGGCGCAGAGCTGGAGCTGGTGGGAAGATGGGAACGGGCAGGGATCTTTGCTTAGAGCCGGGCTGGAGGGCAGCTGCTGGAAAATGGATCTTCCGGCTGGCGAGTTTATGTGTACCCAGCATTGTCCCCATCAGTGGGGAAGTGAGGGCTTGAGCGTGATACTGGAGGAAGCAGAACTTTGGCTTGCAAAGTGACTGCCCTGCTCCAGTGGAGGGACTTAATGAGCTGCAGTTGTGGATTTTTTTTTTTTCCCCCTAGCTACTGTAGCCAAGGACAGCAAAAAGCAGGCACTGATTACACTGTTGAGGAATTATTTGTATTTCATACTTGTGCATCAAGACAAGTGCTATAAAAATTGAGTAGTTTTGTTGAAGGTTGAAGCATTTCTAAAGCCAGTAACAGGAGCTTCTGAGGTAAAAAACCAGCCCCAGCCACCACTGCCTGCTGTTTCTCAGTTGGGGAGCACTGAGACAAAATGCAGTGCGAAACCAGAATATACAAAATAATTGAAAATGAGAAAAAGACAGTGGTGGATGCATTTTTAATAAGGAGGAGGTCGGAAGCACAAATGTATTCCTTCCTTCAGCCAGAGGGGTTTCCCAAACCTTCTACGATTCCAGCATTCCCTTACACTAGCCTGCAGGCAGTGCTGGGCTGTACAGGCAGTATTTCTTCTCTTTGAAGTGGCTTGCATAGCAGACAGGCAGTGACAACTTCAGAAGTGAACGTTTGTGTCCTTGGGGAATTTAAAATTAGCATAAACACACAGTGCTTGGCAGAGAAGCCACTCGATGTAATTCTGCCAGCACTGCCCCCGAGGAACTGCGTGTGCAGTTTTCAGTGATCAGCAGGGCAGGAGGCACTGGCTAAAAGTTTTAAGTTAATTTTGACCATGTATTTAAAGACACTGAGATGTTTAGCAACAGGCAGAAGTGGTAATGACTCATTAATTTCACTCTTTACAAGATCTATGCCTATTAAATCCATTTGCTAATACCACGTGCAGCTGCTGTATGGCTAGATAAGCTCTCATCTCTAACATACAATGTGCAAAGTCTTAAACAAAAAGTACTGCCCTGACCATCTCTGTGATGCCATCTACATCTGCTAACGGTCTGTTTTGTCTGCATTGACCTCATAAGCAAAATACAAATAAAATTAGCTGCATAGCAAGCCATTGCCCCAGCAACAGAGAGCTACCACCTCATAAACATTTCCTGCAGGGCCAGGACTAAGCTTTGGGACAGGACTGAGAGGTTTATAATAGAATTAAGTCTACATGATACAAATGACCTCCCAAATTAGTCTCTCTTGGTAAGCATTTAACACAATTAAAATGCTGTTTCCTAGTAGATGTGGAAACCTGCCAGGTAAGAGCTAAAAAAAAGCTGCTAAGCCAGAGAGGCAAGGAGGGTATGATGTAGCAGAAATGACAGACCTGACTCAGCAACGCAGCACTGCAGTTTCAGAGTAGGGGGCTTCAACCCTTGCACAGCCCTAGCAAGCCCCGAGGCAGCACGCGTGGCATTTTGTTGTCCACTCTTTCCTGTAAGACTGGGGCTTTGCTTTGTGGCCGGTCACTCCTTCCCCTGACTCTGGGAAACTGAGCTTGGCCAGGCTGGTGTGTGGCAGGAGGGTGGCACAGCTACCTAGCATGCCTGACTCCAGCCCTGGCAGTGAGGGAAAGGCAAGAAATGTTTCCAAAAGTATATGGGGTTTTTTTTTTTTCATATTCTATCCCTTCTTAACTGCTGTACAGCTGCAGCCAGCCAAATCCCCTCTAAGCAAGAAGAAAATAAAAACTAGACAGTTGTCTGGAGATGCCACATGTTTATTAGTCCATTCTAAAAAAGGATTACAGCATTTGTATCTTGCTGTAGTACANGTTTCCAAAAGTATATGGGGTTTTTTTTTTTTCATATTCTATCCCTTCTTAACTGCTGTACAGCTGCAGCCAGCCAAATCCCCTCTAAGCAAGAAGAAAATAAAAACTAGACAGTTGTCTGGAGATGCCACATGTTTATTAGTCCATTCTAAAAAAGGATTACAGCATTTGTATCTTGCTGTAGTACAGAATAAATAAAGCCATAAAAATAAAAACACATGTGGTTAGATATTTTTGTACTGATTCTACAAAGAGTTATATCTGCAAATAGAAAAATATAAGAACCCTTGTTTATTCATGGCTCAGTGGTTATCAGAGAGGGATGAACCTGGAAAAAGGCTGGGACAACTTCTCTGGACTTTGCTTATCTGATGGTGCTAACCCAGCAAACCAAGGCCAGGCATAGCATCCAAAGGAGGAAAGAAATCTACAGCACCCAATAAGTCTTCCCATTTTACTCTCTTTTTCCCCTGAAAAAAAGCAGAATTCAACATTCCCAGTGGATCCAAGGAAAACGTTTCCTGCAGGAGGACAGTTAAGCCAGGCTGCCCAGAGAGGGGCACCGTACAGCTGGTGCCTAGTCAACGGCTTCCAACTGCCATGCTAGGGCAGCCCTTGAGAGGAGCCCATCACGAGCTTCCCCACTGGGCAGCCATGCCTGGGGGTGGGCGGGCAGCTGGCAGCATCCATCCCTGGCAGCACACGGAAGACACAGGTGAGGCCATTGAGGCTTCCTTTGCTAAGCTTGAGAAAAACCAACCTGCTAGGTTGTTGGAAGGAGGACAACTGCTGTGCCCTGGCAAACAGCTGACCTTGGTACAAGAGGTTTAGCTTGTTCTGTAGCCTATGTTTTGTTAAAAAAAAAAAAAAATAATTTCTGGCCTACCCCCAGCTTCCTGGAGAGGTGCCCAGTCTGCTGTAAACTCCTGCTGAGCCATACCATCCTGTGGTAGTTGGTGTGATCAGCAAAAAAACTGACCTGAAGTTCAGCTGTGAAAATTGAATTTGTAGTCGTACTGCAGGGCACCTTTCATTTCTATGTTCGGCAGAGGGTGTGTGAGTGGGCAACAGGAACAGGAGAAAACATGTCTCATTAGATACTAGACAGACAGAGGTGTGCAATGCCTCTGTGCCAGAGGGAACTGAAAACCAACAGTCTTAAGTACAGTTCTTAATTACACGCCCCACACCCAGGCGCATCACCTGAACCACGCTGCAGTCCCCCTGACCCCAGTGCTGCTCAGCTGGGAGTCCTCTGCAGCGACGACATCAGACTGGAGTCCACCTGACAGTCACAGAGAATCCTGGCACCTGAAAAAGAGGTTCAAGCAAGGTCGTTTCCCATCATTTTCCAAGTTCTGGTTTACATGGACACAGCGGTGCAGAAACAAAAGGTTGAGCTTTGGTCACTGATGGGAAGTCTGTCCTGGACAGTCACATTAGTTCAACGGCCTCGTGTTCCCCAGTTTCTTGCTGTACCATGCAGCCGACTTTATTGTTGAAGAGACGAGACAGGCTTCCCTTCTGAGAGCTCCTGCCCTGGGCAGACCTCTCCTTCTTCAAACGCCGCTTATTTCTCTTGCATATTCCCCGGATGTCCCAAATCCTTAGTGTGCCATCATGCGAAGCTGTGTAGAGCAACTCATTGTGGATCTGGAACAACAAGGTCACGTTTAATACGAAACCGTACAGCTCAGAATTGGCACAATCCAACTGTCAAAAACCAGAGCGCAAACAGCTTGATCCTAACACTTAAGGCCCAATAGCTCGTTGCAGGAGCCAGTATAAATTATCACAAAGCTGCTGAAGTGGGATGAGACATTACCAAGTCAGGACTCATTTCTCAGCCACTTCACAGAGCCCTAAAATAAAAACAGCAAGAGTTATTTATAACCTAAACCCACCAGAAAAGCAACAGGGAACTAAACTTGATGTCAGAGTAGGCTGTAGCTGGGAACTTCCGTGCTGGTTTTGAAGGTGAAGCTTAAGGAGGCACCAAAATTGGCATCAGTGGGCAGTGGCAGGTTCAGAAATGCTTTCCTTCTCACTTCCCTTCTCCCCTTGCAGTAAGTTAGAGGCACAATTCCTCCTTCAAAATTTGTTGCTCTTCCAAACCTGCAGTAATTTAACCTTGATTCCTCCCATCTTTCATTTCCTTAATGAAACACTTGCTGCTGCTGGTAATGTTTCCAATTGTCCTCACCCCGCCCTAGAAGCCAGCCATCAGTCTTGATCACAATCACCTTCCCCTTCCTGCGACGCTCTGCCCACCACAGGTGCTCACAGTCTCCAGAGGCCAGCCATGACAGCGAGCATCCCACCCGCACTCTGGCTTACATCAGCATGAAGCACAACAAAAGCACTGCACAACCACGGTCCCCTTACCCCTCATGAATATACTTAAGATCATATTAAGGTCACCACTTGTCAGTCCTCTCTCTTCCCCGGATTTTTTGCCCTGTACTCTTGGAGATGAAATTACAAAAAAAATACAAAGCCAAGCTTTGGTCTTGTCAATACGTAAGAGTTGCGCAGAGGGATTACATCAGTTATCACCCAGATACATCCAGGTGACCATCTAATACACAATCAGTTGGTCAATACCCAGGAGTTTGCAGTCTAAGACCAACTAGCCACTTGCTGATTCAGAAAAATATATAAGGGACAACCATGTTTACAACTCTGTATGCTTGGGATCAACTCCAAAAAGGGATTTTATCTCCTCTCTTTTTGCTTTCGACTGCCAGCCTGCCAGAAATACCTACGTTGTCTCAGGTTCTTAATCAAAATCTTCATCCTGCACACAGTTTTTACCGAGATCCTGCTGCAGGGAGATGTGGATTCTTAAATGCACAAAGCATCCAAGGATTCAAACTTTTCCCCCAGGGTTCCTTGCATGGTACTGATCTTTGCATTGCCACCAAGGATTACTAATTCCTCCTCAACTTCTGACGCTAGTACCACTTAAGCCTAGACAATATGCAAGCAACTTTTCAGGCACTTAACTTGTAGAAAATTTTTAAGCCAGTGGCAGAGACTCTCCCATTGGTCTGGTAGTATGTGGGTCAGACATCAATACAGAGCTTCTTGTCATCTTTATACCTTCAGAAAAATAGATCCTGATGGCAATATTTTACATAAATGTTTATATACAGGGTAGCACATATCAGGAAGGATGGTAAGCAGTTGCTAGACTGTTGAGGGATGCTGTGCCCGGGGGGGTTAGGGGGACAATGCTATTTATTATTCTGCTTGAATATGGCAGAAACTTCTCATCCCCGTAGAGCACTGCAAACACATCAGTGTCTTGTAACGGAAGGGGTGTCATGAGGCCAGAGTCCATTCACGCCCTTACCCAGGATCAGTTACATCCATCTCAATTCTTACGGTTGTATGTCTAACCTGACCTGAAAAACCTCCAGTCACAGACATAGGACTTTCTCTGGGGACTCGTTCTGTAGTTTCACTTATCCTTATGATTATCGAGTTTGTCTAAAAGTACAAAAGGAATATTCAAGTCTGTTAATTTCTGTCTTACCCTCAAACAACATCCAACCCAAGACATACAGAACAGCAAGCCACACCAATTCCCACAAACCAAATGAGGGAGCAATCAAGTGAGAAATGCCAGCAAAGAAACCCCTTCCTGACCTGGATGCAGTTGATGATGAACTTGTGTCCTCGGAAGATCTTCTGCAGGACACCACTCTTGGAATTGAAAGCTCTTGCACAGGCATCACCACTTCCTGTGAACACTGCAATGCAACCACACGACACAGCATGTGGCCAGATGTGAGCAGACACATACGGTCAGTTCATGTGAGTTCAAAAACATACCTAAAACTAGTTCACAAAGGAGTACAACCTATCGTTTTCAGGCGTGATTCTCTTCTCAGTTATAGCAAGTTCAGATTATTTTCATTTCGCTGACCCCAGCATGCTTGTTTTCGTTCGTGTTTTTCAAAACACTGACTGCCTTAAGCCTGAAGTTCCTCCATACATCAGCATTTCACTCCACACACACTTCAAATAGCTATTTCTGCTCTGCTCTTTCACAAATATTTCCCTGCCCTAACATGCCTCAATCATTCTAAGCAGACAATTTATCTCAAGTCTGGTTTTCAGCATTTCCACTAAGCCTTCCATTCATTTTACCATAGTTATTTCCAGGTTTCCATTCAGAACTACATTATCTTCATCACTTCTGCTGCAGCATGAAGCAGCAGAAGTGTCTGTACAGGGAAGCTGCAAACCACAGTAACAGCATTACCCTCTCTCATACTAACGATATGAATTTGGCCTTAGCTTCATTAAAACATACTGGGTTTTCCCCCATTTTCAGCCATAAGCTTATCATGTCTCTGCTGAAATACCACAGTTAAATCTTCCATTCTCAGAGGTGAGCAGCACATGCAGGCAGCTTTACAAAGCAGCTTTATAAATTCTCTCACTGTGGTAGATTTCTTTAGCTAAATCCTCTAGCTTAGGATCTCTGCAAGCAGAAGAGCTTTAAGTGCTTCAAGGCCCCAGCTATAATCGCTATTTCAGAATGGCACTGAACTGTTCCAGGGTTTTGGCTAGAACTTGTGTTCTATGTGCTAAACTGTACATGTGCTACAAGAGTAGCGTTGTGGGGGGCATCGGGGCGGGGCGTGGGGAGCTAAGTAAATTAAGTACGACCAGGGATTTTGGCTGCTCATCAGGTTTCTTTAGGGTATCTTAACATGTTCAAAGAACAATTTCTCAACACTTCAGGATCTTCACATCAGATCCCCAGAATTGCTGTACTCAGAAACTGTACAGCAGTGTTGAATATTTAGATTTTATACTTAGCAATATGCCCAAAAAGGAGCACATCCGTGCATTTTAAGCATTACAAACTGCCTTCATAAACGCTTTCCCTCACTTAACCCAAACTCCTCAAGTTTATCAAGAGACAAATATTTCAGAACTGCAAAAAGCAATATATTTACTGGTCTCTGTATTTCAGGTCTTTGCAAAAGCAGCTAGCATGGAGAGATTTTTACAAAACTGAAGTGCCTGCAGACAACAGATGCCTTATCTTTTGGGAGAAGTTATGCTCTGGATTCCTAAGGAGAGGGGAAGAAATTATCACAGCCGTAAATTCAGGACTCCAAGAAACAAAAGAACAAGGTGCCTACTGCCATCACCTTTTCAACTTCAAATTAAACAGCAGGAGGCTGGGTACTTGCCTGGGTACACCTTCAAGAAACATCTGGATGTGGAAAATCAATGTCATTTTATATGGGCCACTATAAATTCAATTGCCAACACAATCCTGAAAAAGCATTGAGACCCATTCTGCAAATGAGTGACAACAATCTAAAGCAGGGAACAAGGTAGAGATTTTTTTTCCAGTGAATGGAAATCACTTAGCACTATTAAACACATGCAGAGAGTAGGAACTAATTAAGAGCTGTCAGTTCACTATGCAGCAGCTGTCAGTTTACTTAAGCTATCGCTATCAGGATTTTGCTTTTGACAGACAAACTTTATGCCTTTTGAACTGCCACTCTAGATTTAGGAAGTCTCTTTGCACCTGAGTTTCAAAGGAGAGCTGTTGATCTAACCCAGATTTGCCATTTAAATATATGCTTATATACACTACCTGTGAAACACACGGTCAACAAAAAAAATAAAATCAACAATTCAATTTAATTTTTTACTTAAATTTCATAGACATAGACCCTTGGGAAGGAGAAAAGGTTTTAAATGTTCCCTTGGAGTTTTTGCAACATGAAAAAATATAAACCCCATTAAATTTTAAATGACTGTGCACATACTGTAGGAGAGAAATAACCAACACAATATCATTAAGTAAATTAGATTGAGAACCAGCTTTAATATTCCCCATGCTATTAATTACACAAGCAGACTGAGGAAAGCCACTAGAAACACATTCTGATGATTTAAAGCTTAGTTCTCAGATCTGTCTGAACTCCCGGTACACTACAAAGCCATTTTGGAAAAACACACATATTTTTCCTCCATATTTTCTTATTCAGACCGTAAACTCTTTGCAGCAATGAGCCTTTGGGTACTGATCAGATACCGAGCAACAGAATTAAGATCTTCTAACAGAAAGTTACCACTTCTCGTCTGAGATTCTTTCCACGCTCTTGCGCAAATGCGATATAAACCATAACAAATTGGTACTTCAATTCATATTGAAGTATTTTCTCCACATTTTTGAAAGACAGAGAATGGACAGACAGTGCTGATCTGTCCCAGATGAACAGCTAGAATTTTAAGCTACGCTAGCTCCAACATTTGGTATCCAGTGAATGTGCCTTTATCACTTATCTAATAGTTTTGTTTCAGTTCGAATCGCAATGTATTACTATAATGCAAGCAATCATAGTATATAAATTCATTTTTAAGGGGAAATTTCCTCTTTCAAGAATTAAAATGCATCTAAATTCTATTCAAACAAGTCCCAAATAGTTTTCCATGGCATTCTCTCTACGCTTCAAGTGGAACAATTCATTTCTGCCTGTTTGACGCTTTTAGTATTTTTGCATTTGATTTAAAATGAGATCTTAAATAACTCTGTGAACACTTCTATCACACTATCAGGGTGTTCTTCACAGGTCTGACTAAATACAGCAATACTGCCTGCATTTTAAGACACAAAGAGTGTTACGGGTATGGCAGGGACAGGGCGGTAGGATGAGGGGGAAGAGAGAGAAAGCTGCAGAGCTGACGGGGGTGGCATCAGATAATGAAACTTTTGTTTGAGCCTAAACTTTCTTTATGATGGTTTCAGAGAGTCTGGTCAAGTCTACCCTGGTTGCATGAAAAGCAGGATCAACACTGAAAAAGTGGGGCTCTGGAGGTCTCATTAATGAAGGAGACAGTCTCTCCATCTCCCACCCAGACATGAAGATTCCTCACTGGATCAGGCCAACATCAGCTTAGCACAGTTATCTTGCCTTTGGGTAGTCATGATGAATTCAATGTTTTGCTTTGTATCTTTATAATCAAAAGGGGGAAAACACAAACATACACACACACACAAAAAATCAGTAGTTTGTTTGCTAGTGTTCATCCTGGATTAAAATTTCTGGTTTGTTTCCCCTGCCATACCTGCCTGTATCTTTGAACAATAATAACTTCAGGGTGCAGAGTAAGCTCAGACCCTTTCCCGTTCCATTTCAGCCTTCTAGCCAACTGGTAAAGCTGAAATCAGCAGAAATTGTAACCTGCAGGTAGGGGAGAGCGGGGTACTTCTGCAATATAAGTAAGGAGAGCTGAAATTAACTGTGAATTATGATTAGCTATTTTAATGGAGTAAAGTAGTGCTGTGGGTGTAATGCTGAAAGGAAGACCAAATAAAGGCCTCCTGATTAAAATCACAATCTGCCCATGGGCTGGTTACTCATTAAGTTTCCAAACATAATTAAGAAATCAATTCAGTTGCTGGGTTATAGATGTGGTCAGTCAGCCATGCCAAGCATGGTGCTAGACAACTGCCATTAAACTGTAACATGCCCGTGCAGGTACTACTCTCTTCTAATGTGCACTGTCTTGTATTTGTCAGCCATTTATCACCACCATACTGATGATCTGCCACAAGAGTTATGGAGGCCCAAATAGCAACCTTCATCTGGCATTACACATTGGTACACATTGTACCCTGAACTACAGAAATTGAAATCAGAAAAGCGCTGTGAATTTCTAGATTAGCTTAAGACATGCATTGCCAACCCCGTTACCCTGAAGGAGAGAAGTACTTGTTTGGGAAGCAAATGAAGGCACGTGAGGTCTAACGTCAGTGGCAGAGTAGGACCAGGATGACACATAGGTTCAGGCTGATAAACACAGGCGCAGTCTTGCAACCCAAACCCAGAAACACATAGATGACGTGCAGTAGGGAAGCCAACCAAGAGAGGGATTTAAAGAGGGAGGTTGCACAGTCAGAATATACTGTTATGTTAATAACGGACAGTTACATAAAGATACCACTATTAACAGGAGTACTGAAAGTCGGGGAACTGAGTCCCAAGCATTAGTAAGGCAAGCAATACTTGGCTACTGCAGATGGGTGGTTTGGGGAACAAGTACATGAAAGAGGACAGATAAAGGGAAAGAACTTGTGGAAAATGAGTCTAGGAGATGTTCAGAGTCTGAACAGGAAGCTTAACTGTTAGAAAGAAGCAGTGATCATCTGAGATGTGAATCTGGTTTAGAACAGTCCCTTACACAGCACCTACAAGGTAGCAGAGGCAGGCACAGGGCTGCACACCCAGCAGCAGCACTTGGCATCCCGGAGTCCGCAGCAGAAGCAGGCTGACAGACATCACACTAGCGAGGTTAAACTATGGCTATACAAACAACCCACAGACAGCTCGGGATTTAATCCACTTCCCTTGCTAATAGAAATAAAGCAACTGTCCTCTTCATTTGCCAGAAGGAGGAGGTGGAAAATGGAGGGAAGATCTAAGTTTCCCACATGGAGTAGTGTAGCAAAGTTTGATACTGAACATAAACACACTGGAGTTGAAAACAAGTGACAGTTTCACAAGCCTTCAAAATTACAGTGTTCTCTACTAACAATCTGATCAAAGACAAACATCAAACAGGAGACAGGATTGCTGAACATAGGAAAGGCAACTTACAGATCCCAGCGTGGTATTTCAAAGTGCTAACGCTGTGTTTGTGAGCCTTGTATGTTTGGATTCGCTCCCCAGTGTCTACTAACCAGCACTTCACTGTCCTGTCCGCGCTTCCTGAATACAAGTGCCGATTCACTAGCTGAAGGGAAGAGAAAAAAACATCAGCAATGGTCTCTCAGGCACATTCGTGAGAGAACTGCACTGAAGTGACTCATAGAAAGTCACGTTTTCCGACTCAACAGCCTGTTATGAAGAGCAACAACTACACCTTCAAACAGAGGGATGGGGAGCAAAACCAACCTTGCATTCTTCACAATCACATCTCCCCCATTTACTTTTGCACCTTAAAAACAGCTCCTACATTTCAGAAGATGAAAAACTTAGCCCATCTGCTGGTGCAGGCAGGCAGGATTTCAGTGAGCTTAACAATGCTAGCCCTACTTTCATAATTAGTTACATTAATACAGCCTCAAAAAAAACCCTGCAGTATAGTTTCTGCAAAGCATAATTGACAAGAACTCTTACCAGATTGTAAGTTTTAATTACAACAAAAATTTGAGAACAATTTTGAGTAACAAAATAGTACATTAAAAATAAAATGCTACGCAACATAAACCAAGGTTTAACATGATTACTCTGCACAAAGTCAGTAGTTGAAAACACTAACTCTTCCTTGAAACGCTTGCATCTGCATTTCCACATAGACCGTGTTATTGAATGATTAAACAATTAACCATCCTTACATAGGTCTTCAAACATCTTCAAGCGGATTGTCTTCTGCTGCGTGTTTAGAGCAACTCTGCCTATAAATCTAAAAGGAAAACGGTGCCTCATTGCACTGGTGAGTTCACACAATGTGCAGGATGACCAGTGGTGGAGGCTGGGTTTTATTCCTCATAGAGACAACAGAGAATGACAAAAGGCAGGATTGCTGCTGGGAAACTGAGACACAGAGAAAACAACTGACCTGTGCAAGACTATAAAACTAGCCAGCATACAGCAACAAACTATTCAAAGCCCGGCAGCTCAGCAGGAAAACCCTCCATGGTGCAGAGAAAAATCTTGCATTCTATGTCCATCTAACAAAAACAAACTAAATGTTTTAACAGCCATCACTACATCCAGCTCTCACTGCATACTCCTCCCAGCAGAGAACTGCACCAACACCTGCCAGCTGCAGGCAGCATCATAAAGGCAGCCAGTCAGCACATGCTCTCACAGCAAGCCACTGTAGTGGATTGCTGTAGTGTGAGGGAAGTTTGATGGACTTGTGGCAATCTCTGTATCAAAAGGATGGAGAGACAGCAGGGAGAACCCTGTCCCTGCCCCCCAACACACACACACAAAGAAACAGAATTTGCATAAGCAGTAATGAGACCTTGTTTGCCCTCCAGACACACAGCTGGGAAGGTTCAAATGACCAGCAGAGCACTAGCCCCTTACACTTCTCGGGCATCTCCAGGAACCAACTGCAGAACAAACAGCAAATCAACTTGACATGGGTCTTGCTCTTAGGTCACTTTCAATGGTCTGGTTCTTCCACCACCTTGGATTATTACAAATGTTTGGTCCCCACTCTTTGCACACTCTGTATCTGTCAGGTTGGAATGTTTTTTACGTTCTCCCATCTCCACTCCCATTCCAAAAAGGAATCATCCCATTCCCAAAAGGCATCATAAGCGACCTTTGCACAAAAAACGTTTGTGCTGTGTTACAAGAACATGAAACAAAAGGTATTTTAAGCACTGCAGTGATGAGACTATGCTAACTCATGTAAGAAATGTATGCAGGCAGACCAAGATGATCACCGGACACAGCTCCTGCCAGCCCAGTTGGAGCAGTGCGTGCCACACTTCCAACCAGCAGAACTTGACCCATGGACAGTTTTCATAGCTAAACGTCAGAAGCTTGTAACACACATACCACTGTTAAAAGCCAGCAGTACTTTGAAACGTCACATCTTATTACTTTCAAGTTTGCTTTGTAATGGCATTGACAGTACACCTCAATGAGGAAAGAGAAGGAATGACCAGCAGCACTAACAAAAAACGAGAGCTATACAATTAGCCTGAGGAAAGTCACCTGACCTTTAATTTCCAGGCTCAACCCGAATGGGCATGAAGAGTATTGTCACGTTGCACCTGCTAAATGGAAGAGGATGCTTTGAGTTGGGAATCTGCTGTGTTGTTCTCGGCCAAGTCATTGCATTTCTTTGTCAGACATCCTGCTAGCAGCATCAACCCAACCCAATTATAACCTCCTGCAGGTTAGGTGCCACTCTGCACGAACAGTACAGTAGGTTACGGTGCTTCATTTCTACATTTAAGTGGGTGTATAAATGCTGAAGTGAAACAGAAAAGCTGCAACTTGCCTAGCTTTACTAAATATAAAAATGTGTTAAATGACATGGGCTCACTCAGGTAATTTATAGCACCAGGATTGTAACAGCCATAAAAGCTTTTGATGCCCAATCAGAGATCTGGTGAGATGGCTGTCACACCAACCGTCTTCATTAAATCCAAAGCCTCTGTGCTACCCAGGCTGCCCCATTATATACTTTTTGCACATTCCTCCTCCTCACCAGTTTAAGCAGGTGAGCACAGTAGCAAAGGATTCTCAGCCTCCTATGGAAAAAGAAACACTAACAGGTTAATCTATCAGATGCCACAAGACTAAGCCTGCAGCACAGCCAACAGCAAAACCCAGTACAGGCTCTGACTGTCACAGAGCCTCTCATTTCCATGGTATTTTTAAAACACAGAGCACAAAATAGCTATTAGTGGAGAAAGCCATCAAGAGCTATCAGCTCAGGTTGAAGTTGCAAATCAGATCTGCCTTCAGTGATAAAACGCAGGCGTCATCTCATCTAAATCGATGCAGATATCTACAGCTAAGACAGTCCCCTTAAAAGTCACTGCAGTCTAGGGCACAGTTCCTCTCATCCTGAAGAGGATGTCTGAAACGGATCAGGCCTTAAAACTTGCTATTCCCCCCCACCCCACACACCCCCCGACAAGGACAACCTTCTCAGCTGTAGCCATCTATATCAATTTAGGTGAGATGATGACTCCTTCACTTGGCTAAAGGCAGGTACAGTTTGCAACTCCAGCCTAAGCTACTACACTTTAGATACCTAATCAAAATAATAATCATCATCACATACTGTTCCCCTAGCCAAAGCACCTTACAAACAGGCCCACACTCTGTGTAATATAAAATAAATACCTTCCCTACTTTATAGATGGGGAACCATGACATAATGCAACTGAAGTCCCTCCAAAAAAGGACCTGAAATTTATAGCATCCTAACTTTTGACTGCCCAAATCCCAGAGTGCAGCCCTGATTTGAGAGGCTGATCCAGGCTCCAATCGTTCCTTTCAACACCACACAGGAAGCTTTAACTGCTTCAGGGCAGTTGTGACAAGGAACAGTGCACTGTATCCCTGAAACTGGTCGAGCGTATGAAAACCAGGTGGGATTCTGTCTGAGAAGAGCAAGACAGAGGCACCAATCCAATCTGATCCCTGTCAAATGAGTATTTTTTACTCCAGAGCCTTCTATCAGAGTTTGCATCCAGAGGGTGTGGTTACGCCCCAACAACGCAGACACGGTAGCCTTGGATCTAACTCGCCAAGGCTGGACACACTGAAGCATAATTCCACACATAAATGCCCTCATGCTGGCTGGGCACAAGCCACCTTTGCTATGGAAGCAGTGGAGGTCCTAGGTCAGCCAGCAGCACAGGTCCTTTGCTCCTGAAACATTTTTCTTAAGTCAAGACTGTACTGAAAACTATCTAAAAAGCCCAAGAAAGAGTGACTGTAAAATAGTTCACCTGCCTACTTCCAGACAGGTCTCCAAAGCACTGATTTCTAGTTAGGTCACATTCTGCTGGCTCTCGCTCTAGGACTGTTGCTAACCTCCTTACACCAGCTTGGTTTCTCCAATCCAGCAGTTGTGGGACTCTCCAAATGGGTTCAAATCTCCTCAGCCTGCAGAGGCCACTTAATCCAGACTGTTAGACTTAATCTGTTAGACTACTAACAACTAAGCAAAACAGTATGTTGCTGTTCCTTGGGATAAACCTCCCCACTCACACATTAGGCTCAGCAGATGTGCCCCCTCGCAGGAGTTGGACAAAGTATACTGACTTCATCACCAAAATGTACAATCATGCTGCAGCTTTGGCAGGAGCTAAGCCTCCTCACTGCCAAGACTGGCACCGAGTTTTGTGTATGGGCATCCAGGTGCAGTTATTTTCAGCAAATACTTGTGGCCTAGGTTCCCAGGTCCATAACTGCTGGGCTTTTCTAGCCAAAGGTCTCCAAACCTTTACCCAGTTCCTTAGGTCCCGGTTCTATTCTTATTAAAGAATTTAGTTTTCTCATGATTTAGAAGGAAAAATGTAAAATTTCACTCACCAGATTTTTCCAGATATACCCAAGTCTGTCAACTCTCAGTTTAAAAATGATCAGTAGAAACAGTTACGTATTCTAATCTGCAACTGCCTGGAGAAGCAGTGATATTTTCAAAGCTGTATTTTCCTTGGCTGGCTTTTGAGCACTTTGTTCGCTTTGGCTGACTGCCCAACAAAGCTCCTGACAAGGAAAAGCATGGCAAGGCAAGGGCACCTGTAGCAAAGCAGACAACACAGCACAGATCTGCAGCTCAGATACTAAAAAGCTGAGTGGACACTTCAAGCCCAAGTAGCTTCAAAATAATTGAAAATCTGATGACAGTCAGATGCCCAGTTCTAAAGCCTCAGCCAGACACCAAAAAAAAAAAAAAAATCACTGCATTGTTATCTGTAATTCTGGACTGTTAATTTTTCTCATTACTCTGAGGGACTTTGCTTTGAACCAGATAAAACACTGAGACACATGAATGGAGCAAATTTGTCTTAATCCTCAGGCCCAAGTACCGGAGATGTACTATTCCATGAAAAAAATTCAGTCAGACTTGCTTGTGAGTTGCAAAGTAACAGCAGTAGCAAAATACAGGTTGTAAACACTGAAGTAGTTACAGGTTTCACTATTTTAAAATGTCCATTTTATGCAACTCTGACCTTGGTTGTAGCCCCCTGACACACCACTGTTTGAATTAAAAAAAAAGAACGATCACAGCTAGGGTTGGTCTCTCAAGACAATCATAACCCTATTGCTCCACAAGCTTGGCTGAACTGACTACATGCAGCAGCTTAAGACAATTTCTACCTGTATGAATGCCAAAAATATCTGCAGAACAGCTGTTCAGCAGGTATTTCAACCTTATAGGAATGGACTTTGCTCTCCCAATTAACCTTTGCCATAAGAAACGATTTAACACTCATCCAAGGAGAGGCCATCAATCCCCAAACAGATTTGGACACATTCTCTCTCTCTGAAGGTCACTGCACTCAGACTGGCTCCCAGGAACTTCATGATGAGTTCACATCAGCAACCACATGTCCCGTTACCAGCTTATTCTTCACATGGAGGTCAGTATTCCTACAGTCTGCCAGCTGGGTCTTCTGTTCACAGACACTTCTAAGTTTAAAATCACCAACTTGGACCAATCTCAAGGTACAACTATGTAAGCCTTCAGCTGAGTTAGACTTTCAGGATCCCATTCAAACCACATTCATTTTAACGAGCTAACGAACTCCCTGTGGGCAAGAAATTGGTTTTTTTTCCTGAGAATCCATCTAGAATGAGCTCTCTGGTCTGGCTGTTAAGAGAACATTTTTCAACTTTTTTACCGCAGTGCAAAGTAATGGTCCTAGAAACACGTTTCTTGTCTACAGGTGTTGTACACATTCATATTCCCCTAAATTACATCTTCATCCTCTGATTAATTATGCAACAAATACAAACACAAATTACAAAAAATATGTGCGCTTAATTTAACTGGCATGACAGGAAAAAAATTCTGTTCCCGTGATCACGACAGTTAAGCGTACAAATGGAGCTCAGTCAACAGCTTGGTTCAAAGCATTCTTTTCTTCTACTCAGCTTTAAAAGGCAACTAAAGGGAATGGTCCAAACAAAGGATCTTTTGCAGGAAAACCAGAAGCAAGTCCTTGCCCGCTCATGTTCATTTAAAACTCCTTTTGCAAGGAATGAGTTTTCTTGCAAGAATGTTTGCTATAGGATCCAAGCTAAATTCAAAGCTGGATCATTTCTCTCTGCCAGCTTTGGCAGCACAATGTTGATAAATACTCAGAGGCAGAACAATCAGCAAAGGACAAAGCAATCCTTGTGATCAGATTGCAAAGCTACTTTGGAGACATGTAGAAAAAACATACACAAGTATTTAAGTCAGGGTTATTCAGCCTATTGCAGGCAGTCATGTTAATGAAAATGCATGTTTGTTTATTAATTGCATAAATTGGTCTTTAGCCAGGCCTGAAATTCTTAAGTGGAAGAACTAGCATGAGCTGTGTGATTACACTTAGCCCACCCTTGCTTTTTCCCATTGCTTCCTGTAAAATCTCATCACTGGCTCTTATATGAAGGGGGAGCACTCAGAACAGCTGCTGTCCCTTGCCTGCCAAGCTATCAATGTACTGCAGGAGAAACAGAGTGAAGAGTTCTGGCTGCTCCACTGCTAGTTACCTTGCCTGACTACAAGAGTGAAGTAGTCAAGGCTGCCAAAGCACCTAGAACACACACGATTCCCACCACCAATAGGAAGTCTCTTGGCAAAAGCTTTGTCCATCTAACTTAGTGGAAGGAAGAGAAGAGTAGCGTTAGAATAAGCTGGTATCTGCAGCAGCAGAACTACTTTGACAGTAGACCACGTGCAGTCAGTTCAGCTGGTAAATCACCTCCAACAGACTGACCCCGGACAGCAGGATAAGCCCTGTGGACTATCTGAACAGCTCACCCTCTCCACTCCACTGCCCAGGACCACCAAGGAAAAGGGAAAGCTACAAGCTCACCAACGCTCTCCGTTCTTCCATGCTAGATTCGAGTTGCTTTCAGACTCCTCTAACTCCTCTATGCTAGCTGGCAACAACACCTAAAGGATCATAGAGCAACTGAGGAACACTGATAATCCAAACATGCCTGTGGCATCATCTCTCTGCTTTTCACGCGCCAACACTGCAGGAAGCAAGATGGAAAACATGGGTGTGCTTTATGGATATCTACCCAGAAATGCTCTTTCAAGAAGCTCCAGGAATTTCCATTCACTGCTACAGTGACACTATTGGTATTTACTGGAAAGTAATGGGAGACGACTGGAACAAGCCAGACCTAATTTGCAGCAGTTCAGAACATCCTGGGGCATTCCCCTTAATAACAGTACTTTTTAAAGTTGAGGAAAATATGGTCTCAATATCCAAATTTTTCCTGATCTGTGTCCAGGATCAGAGATCACACTGAGCATTTCTCAAACTTTTTGAAAGGTCACCCTCCCTTAGGGATCTTTATTTGAATAAATAAAACTAAAATACGTCTTTATTTTTTTCCCTTTATTCTCTCCACAAAACCATTATACCACACAGAGAACAGGTAACTCTCTTCAATTGCTGGTACCAACTCAGCTCCTCCAGGACAGGGGAGTGAAAATCTGGTGTAATTAGCAGCTCACTTCTGCCCTGAAGAAAATGAACTATTGTCAACAACTAAAAGTGTCTGCTGGCTACTGCGAGCAACTCACAACTACCTCCAAGTCTTTCCTGACCCACAGCTTGAAAAATACTATCTCAACTCACTGCCACAGATTTCAACACTGTCACTAAAAAGTCCTAGGCAAAAAAGGCTCCAAGAGCTTTTTGAGAAGACAAAATTAAAAAAAAAAAAATACAAAACACCCCTGTTCAGGAAGTTTCCCTTCTGTTGTAACATCTTTGTATGGATTCTGGTGATTGACCCCTTTCTAAAAGAATGAAAATACCATGTGGGCTGTGCTGAGAGGCAGCCAAGCGGAACAGAAGGGCTAGTGTTGAACCCAGTATGGAAGAAGAAGGAATTAGGAAAGATCTACAGCCTAAAGCTATTCAACAGCAGTACAGCGACTGCTTAAGCTGGGATAAGTTTCAGAGGCCTAGAAATGAAACGCTCTCTGTGGGGGCAGTATGTACCTCAGCTGGACTCTTCCAGCCTCAAACGTCAACTGGTGATGAGAGAAGTGAGGGGCTACCAGTTACTCACAGCTAGAAGAAGATTTGGCCAGGACTGTTGCCAGCACTGTTGACACTCTGGGCAGCAATAGGCTCGTGTACTTTGAATTGTTCAGGTTTTCCAAATAGATGTATTGGTTTTGCTTTTCTTCTCCCCGACAAGAAGTTCTGTTTGTTTAAAACCATTGTTTAACTCGATGCTCACAAGCAGAGAAGCATTGCTCATTCTTGAGCATTCAAAGAGTGTAATTGAATTTCCCAGGCTTCTGGGAGAGAGGGTCAAGCCAGTTTTGTGTAACAATTTTAGCAAGAATCCAATTAAATTAAAGCAAGCTCTGTTGTTGCCAGTCTGTGCCTTGGAGAAGGGTTACAATTAAACAGCAAAACATAGCGTGACACTAAGAACAGCAACAGATTTACTTGAGCATCCTCAAAATACATTACCACAATATCATAAAAAGAAGCTTTAACACCGAGAATTTACCCAAGTAAGACAAACATTACTCCAGGGCAACATGATTTTGTGTGGCTTTTTTTCCTTTCTAAAACTAAGGGAAAATAGAATTCCTTCAGTACTATCGGGTTTTTAGTCTGCTAGTGTCAGCTGTGACTACCTTCTTAAGAAACAGAGGCAACATCCATTAAACAGCTATTTAAAATACATAATGTAGCCTCTGTAAAGGAAAAGCACTTATGGATGACAAACACAAAGACACTATGAGAAAAACTATTGCCATTAACTTCAGTCAGACACATACATTTATAAACATTTAAGGTTTGCTGACCTGAAACTAAGTTACAGACCATCATATACCTTCTTTAAATACAACATTAGCATTTTCTGGTGGATAATGGAGTGTACAGGACATGGGTTTGTGCAATAGCTCCCTTTTCCTTCATCTGCCTAACCTCCTTCTCTCCTCTGCAACATTAAGAAATCTGGCAGCATTCACCAGAAAAATACTGCAAACAGAAAAACAGGGTATAGTTTTTCAGGTCACATTAAATTTTTTTCCCCTCTCTCCATCATTTCCTGATTTCTCTCCCCCATGAATCTACTTCTCTTTTCCATTTTCCTTGCCCGTTCTCTTGTCTTGGCCATCTCTTTCTCCCTTTCTTTTCTCAAATTATGTCTGTGCAGTTTTTAAAGCAGGATTTCTTTCAGCTTTATGCTTTCCTGTTATCTTTTGCCCACAATTTTGGGTTGGGTTTGGGTTTCGGTTCTTTTTTTTTTTTTGAAGTTACCCGGTCTACTCTGATTTTTTTTCCCCCTCTCTTTTTTAACTTATCTCACCCTGTGTTGTTTACTTGCTCAGGTTATTTTTCTTCAAAGTCTGGTGATCCTTAGTATACAATCTTACTCAGATGAACAGTCAGTCCTCCCAGCAAACCTACTCACAAGTTTCAAGAGCTAGGAGGATTTAAATAGATATTGAGTTAGAAGTTAGACCAGGATAGCCACTAGAAGTCAAAAGGATACAAAGTGTTTTAGGGAAAGAGGATTTGTGTCAAGACCACAAAGCACTATTATTTTGTTATTACATGAATGTTTAAGCTTAACATTAAAAATGTGTCTCTGAAAAGCTTCTTCATGAATGAAAAGAGAAATGAGACCCACACGAGTTAGGATACTGATACCCCTTTTGAATGGCTCTTGAAGAAGCCTCTGTTCTTACCTCTAGGCAAATTACTGATCCTTGATGCTCTTTGAACACTTTCAACTGTTCGCCAGTGACAATATTCCACGTGCGAATGGTATAATCCGTGCTGCCAGAAAACAGCTCCCTGTTTGGTGCGTCAAGTATAAGGCATAAAACAGCCCCAGTGTGTCCCAGCAGAGTCTGGTAACAGCGCCCACTGGACACCCACCAGACCTTAACAGTGCAGTCTGTGCTCCCTGTCACCAGGAGGTCTCTGCTCACTTTCTCCTCCTCCTCCTCTTCCTCCTCCTCTTCTTCAAGAACATCCCTGGAGGAATAGTGAGCTAGAGTCAGGACACAGTTCCGATGGCCCCGGAATTCCTGGATTTGTTTCTCCTTGTCCACACTCCAACAGCGGGCCGTCCTGTCATAGGAGCCACTAAAGAGATAGTCTTTGGCAACCAGAATCCTGCAAAAAAATAGAGTTTGCATGTATGAACAGTATCATTCTATTTACACACCATTTTTTGTCACTATTTCAATGCCAAGCACCCTGAAGTTAGAAACACTAGCATGAAACACTAGAAACACTAGAAACACTAGCATGAACACAACACATATAACTCCAATTCAGCATCATGGTTTAATACACATTATTTATGGACTTTAAAAAAAAAAACCACAAACACTTCCCTGTTTCTACTTTTAAAATTGAAACCCCTTATTCAGGTACATTGATGCAGACATTCTTACACTACAGTATTGTAACTTTGGGCATTTGTGTGTTTCTAAAATCTTTTCCAGCAGCACTATTATGTACTTTTCATAAGTTACATACACTAGCCAAGAGTTTGCTGTGTTGTTGAGTTTTTTTTAAAAAAGAACTCATTCTTGATAAATATTTATTAGTATTTCTTTACAAATAATTACTTATAAACTGACCTATGAAAATAGCTTGGAATTAAAATAACAACAAAAAAAAATACATTCCAGGAACCTGAACTGTAACTGACTTTATGAAAAGATAATCATCTTTCCCTCATCAAAGAGAGACAGTGCAGGGAGTGCACCTAATTTCACTCAGCCCAGGATCTCAAAAAAGGCAGAGGAAGAGCACCCCACTTATTCACAGAATCATAGAATGGTGGGGGTTGGAAGGGACCTCTAGAGATCATCTCATCCAACCCCCCTGCT
>VZSC01003631.1:0-20932 GCA_013398225.1 Steatornis caripensis
GAGGCACGGCGGCCTGTGCCGCTCCGACACGGGCACCGGGCCGCGGTGAGCCCCCCGGAGGGGCTCCGAGGCCGGCCGGTTTAGGTGGCGGGGGGGCAGCCTGGCTGGAACGACTCTCTCTTGCCTCCTCATTGCCCGGGGCGTGCTTAATTGCCCGTAGGACAGCTGTAGGAGCGGTAGCGACGGGGAGCTGCCGAGCTGTAGCGCGGATTGTTGGTGACGGCGCAGCCGCGGCTGTGTCGCCTCGAGGTGGGCTCTGCCCTTCCAGCCCTGCGGTGGAGGTGCCCGGTAAACTCTTCGGAACATGTTAAAGGTACGGTCTGTGAGCGTAATCTGCAAGAGAGGTTACTGTTTCTAAACCCCGTAGCTCCATTTTCTGGTACAGACCGGCAGTGCTTCATATTTGTGGCAAATTTATCAACGCGAGTAATAAGGTATGACTTCTGCAGTCCTTTCCACCTGCTTTAGGTAGCTTCCATGAGCCTTTTTGTACTTAAACGGAAACGGAAATCTCAGCTCTAGGTGGGAGGAAAATGTTCTAATTATATCCCCTATACCCAGCAGTTAAAGCTAGCCGAAAGTATTTCTCTGTGTCTGCCTCTCGCAAGTCCTGCGTGCTGCAGAGCTACCCATGAGCTACGTGGATTTTGTTGTGTCTTACATACCATCAACAAAATGATTAAGGATTGATTTTGAGGGAGAGACAGGAAGAGGAACGAAGGGAGGCAAAGCTGCTGGGTGCAGTAACAGCTTGTTTGACATCTCCGGTGCATTTTACGCTGCGTTCGTTGACTGCATTAACATTGTAAGCAGACTGGTTTGTCTTTCCGTAGTACAAAAGGGCCGTAAAACTAGTCCCATTAGTATCAGAAGGAAAAAATGTTGCAGAAGCACACTGATAAAAGCCCTTGGATTATTTTCATGGCAGGTATTGCTTTGGGCGTCACTCTGCCTGTTCCACATCACCTTCAGCTTTTCCCAGCAGCCAGAGACTTGTAGAGCTCAGTCAGGCTCTGTTGAATGAGAAGTTGTCAAGACATGAATGGCTTTTTAAAGTTTTGTGCTATTGCATGACTGCAATACTGGTTTCTATTTTTTTTTTAAGTGCTACTGTATTTAAAAGACAATGCACATGATAGGTACTTATACTAACAGAATTTCAGAATGGAAAAAATGTCCGAGGTGAACGTGCCTTTTCTTGTTGAACTTTTGTGAGTTTAATGTGTCAAGAAGAGTAACTGCTGTATCTCAGTAGCACAAATTAGCTAAACAAATATTAAAAAGTTTTAGATGCAGAATGTGAAAACTAATGATACAAGATTCTGGGTATAAAGCATGTCAAAAATAAGTGTAAGGCAGAGGGAAAAGGAGAAATGTTTTAGTTGTTTCACGTGTGCTGAATTCGCTATTTCTTTCCCCAGGGTCTCAAATTGTTTTGCTAATGCCAGATACAAGCTTACTGCTTGGTGAGGTGGATGGTAACTAAATCTAGCCCTGTGGAAGTGATGTTTATTCGTAGCCATACTTCTCCCTGCTTCTCTTTGGAGTACTTTCTGCCCTGATGTTTACGTTGTCCCCATTATGGCAGCATCTTAAATTCTCAGCAGATCTACTGGGGGTATAGAAAAGGCACAATACATATCTTGAAGTGTTCTCAGTCTGCAAAGGGAGAGCGGAGGCCAAAGACAGCAGAGTCTTTGCCAAAGTAAGGAATTAAATAGTATTGTTGTTGTCACTAAGAATGCTTTCCTTGGATTTGCTAATCTGAACAGTCCTCAGTGAAATGTCTCTACAAGCCAATAAATTGAAGAAAGGTGTGGGTTGGTTTTTTGGTTATGGAAAAACCCGCACAATATTTTGGTGTGAAATACAGTGTAGTGTACTTCCACTGCTCACTAAAATAAAATTTTTCTTGACTTAAGCAGGATAAAATATGAACATGACTGGGAATACACCACCATCTAGACTCCTAAGTAACGCTTAAGCCTAAAAAGTATTTGTATGTGGTTAAAGCCTGACAGCATTCTCTTGAAGTAAAGTGAAATCGCCTGGAAAGCTTCAGAAACCCCCAAAGGCTGCTCTGCTCCAGCAGCAGGAGCTCTGGTAGTGTCTAATGAGTTTTTATAATTATTGTTGGATTGTATTTGCCTCAAACAAAAATTCTTATTTTGAGGCTTTGGGTTCACGTGTTGAAACAGTAAGTGTAGTGGTTATCCAAAAGACTTGGTAGTCTTAACAGTTACTGCTATTATGAAAAAACCCAGCTGGTGTATCAACAAAATGTTTGCGACGTGCTTGCAGGCATTTACAAGAATCCAGAATTTGGGTTTTTTTGCGGTCGCAAGTTCTACCTCAATCTCCTAGTGTTTTGGCTTGTCAAGCCATTTGATAGCTTTGAAATGAAAGTGTTTTATAGGTATTAATTAGAAGGAATTTGCATCATTTTTTGTGTTCTGCCTGGATGAGGCCTCAGTGACGGTAGTTACAAACCTCGTAATGCAAACACACAGTGCTTATCAGTTGTCGGTAGGCCATTGATTAATGCGGCTGGGAATAAGTGTTGCAAGTATTGCTTCACAGACAAATTATCCGAAGTCACTCCACTGGTCTGTCAGTCTCATGACCCAGAAATCTATATGTACAGAACAGTTGTCAGCAAGGCAGAAGAAGAAAAGAGAAGAGTTTGGCCAGTTTTCCTGTGTGCGTGGCGTTGAACGTATTTCCCATGTGGCTGTGTGCTGGCCAGGCTGCAAGGAGATTCATTGTGTTTGTGAACTTCAAGTAAGAAAAGAGATTTGGGATAGTCTGTTGTATTGATTTCCTTATTTATATGACTCCTCAGCATGAATTTTCTAGGAAAGGGCATGTAGAAATCAGTTGTATTCAATCCTTAGTGATTACTATTACAAATCTTGTTTTTCGTCGTAACTGATACACTCGCTGTACGGTGTTCCTTCACCTTTNCCCATGTGGCTGTGTGCTGGCCAGGCTGCAAGGAGATTCATTGTGTTTGTGAACTTCAAGTAAGAAAAGAGATTTGGGATAGTCTGTTGTATTGATTTCCTTATTTATATGGCTCCTCAGCATGAATTTTCTAGGAAAGGGCATGTGGAAATTAGTTGTATTCAATCCTTAGTGATTACTATTACAAATCTTGTTTTTTGTCGTAACTGATACACTCGCTGTACGGTGTTCCTTCACCTTTGCCAAATGCTCAAAGGTGTCATTTCATATTTCAGTGTAAACAGGATACAATGCCTACTTTTGCTTCCTCCCTACTGCTCTAATTATAGTGTAGTTTTCCAGGCAATCTGAAGATATCTTCTCATACCAGTAATACTTCTTCATGTGGAAAAGTTTCTGAATTAATCCTGTGGCTCTTCAGAGCATGAAAATCTGCAAGAGTCCTACCTAAACTCTGTTGTACTATGGGACTTCGCACATCAGAGTACTGAGTTTTGTCGCGTGTCTAGATGGGTGGGTTTTAATTCTGTTTTGAAATTGGTTTTGTCAGTCCTGAGGTACATTATTCTTGCAGGAGTTTGCTTTTCCGGTCTGACTGCGCTATCGCAGATCAGCCTAATCACTTTGTAATGCAACAGTGTAAACAGCAACATAGCGCTGAAGAAAGGATTTGTTACGGTTTAATCTTTAAGTTGGAAGAGTGGTGTGGGGACTCCCTATAGTCTTAACTGTCTCTTTTCTGGGGTGTGAAGGTTTGATCCTTAGGGCATTCCAGGTTTCTGCAGCATGAATAATGATCAAAAAAATCTCTGTCCACTACCATCGGGCCTGGAAAGCACCTTCCCTTCTGCTGTCAAACAATACAGCTGTTGCCTTGGAGAGAGAAATCAACCTTTGCTGGCCCAAGGTACCTCATGTGTGCAAGCTAAAAGCCATTATCTGTCTACTCAGCAAGTCTGGTGGGACTACGTAGCTCTAGAAAAGGGTGTTTCAGGTGCATTACCAAGCATAGCTTTAAGGCTTTCTCTGCCTGGGAAACTCCATGCTAGCAAACCCAAGAATTACCATGTAATGCTCACTTTAATTTCAGTTGTTCCTCAACCTGAAGGCTGAATGTTGTCCAAAAAAAAAAAGAGCAGGCTACCATAGTGTTTAATGTATTAAACAACCAATGTAAAACAAAAAAAAAAAATCAATAAATTCTAAAGGCTGTGCTGTAGACAAGGTTATGAATTAATATTTGCATATTGTTGTAATCGATTCAGTTTTGTTTGGCACAGAGGAACAATAACGACTATTATCAATAGGAAGAAAAACTGATGCTGTTTCGGGGGATGTTGGTTAGGTTTTACTTCGTTGGTAATCCATGTTGTAATCGAAGGGTAGCAATTTGATGTGAATTTTGGGATATATAGTGGTTTGGGGTTTAAATCCATCCTCTTCTAGCCTGAAATTTTTTTTAAATTCACCAGGGGAGGAACACGCAAACTGAATTGCTCTGCTCCATCTTCATCAAGGGGAAGACCTGTCATCAACATTCGAAGGATGCTCTTCTCTAACTGGGTTTGCTCTAGCACTGCTCTGCCAAGAAGGTTGAATCTATGCTCCTACTCTTGGAGGGTAAAATCAATGCCACAACCAGAACTAATTCATGCTACAGGAGTTGCGACTTGTAGAGGGATTGCTTTAAAGTATGGTGGAGTAATCGGGCCTTGGTTAATGGTCTGAGGAACAGCGGTGTGGATTTTGATTTGGAAAATGGTGCCTTGCCCCACACCTACAAATACGTGTGGAGGAAGGAGGATTTTCCTCACAGATAAGATGAAAAGGAGCAGAGCAGTAGGAGGAATCTTATATAAATGAGCAGAGTTAAAAATCTGCTCTTAATCACGTGGTCTGAGTTGCCTATTTGGGCCTCAATTTCCCTATTTAAAAAGAGGAGCCAATATACTTGCATTTCTTTTTTTTATGAACCCCTTGATCGTACGCAGGCACAAAGCTCCATGTGGGAGTGGTGTCTGTCACCGAATGAGGGGATTTTTGTGTGAGACTGGGACGTTGACTGACTGCAGTGACTTACTCACTGTAATGGCCCTGGCACAGGATTTTTGTTTCTGTAAACCGAATGTACATACCTGCTGTGTCTGTAGAAACAGTTTAAATGGGCAAAGAGAACAGCACTTGAGTTTACGAAGTGTTTAACTATCAAGATTATACTGAGTACGTTTTCTTCGTAATAAGATTTCAAATAGTGCGGTTTTTTCCTAGGAACAACCCAATGGAAGAGTCGCGCACTACTTTGCAATTAATGTGACAGCCGAATTTGGGTAAAGCTGTTACATTTTCCTCCTTGTGACTTCCTGAATTCCCTTGTGACATTGCTAAAGGGATACATGTTCCTCTTGCCTTTCTTAGTCTCACTAAATACACTCTTGTGGCTTAGAATAATGTGAATTTTTCAGTCCTAGGCCGGCCCGTGGATTCTGATATCCTGCATACCAACATTCCCATTCCATTGGCCCAACTTAGTTCCTGTGATTTTTCGTGAAATATGGCCTGTGGACTAATCATCCTCTGCAGTGGCTGTTCAGTAACAGTTGGGTTGGTTTAATAATGGAAGCAAGTCGGGTTTTTTTCTCCAGAGAAAAGAGACTTACTGATGGCAGCCTAAAAAATCTGTCACAGAGCATCTTCTACCTCCCTTCTGAGTCATTGGGGGAAGCTGCTCAGTTCCATGGGATTAAACTGATCGTCGTTGGACTATGCCTACAGCGACCGCTAAGAATTTACTTGGTGTTTAGTTCGTATTGCTGTTGTGTTTAGGAGCCTTGGTTATACGGCCTGTTGTGGTAGATAATGTATAGGCATAATACATGGGGGCAAGAACAGGGGTAGAAGTAAACATCAGTCCTTGGGTGCAGTTCCAGACAGCTCTGCTATAGAGCTATTTCTGCATAAAGCGAGCATTGCTGACCGGTTCAGTACAACTCCAAGCTGTCAGACTGCGCTTTGAGACTCTACCTTAACAGTATTTTTTGAAATACCAGGAACGCTACTCTTCAGATACTTCTGGGTACCTCAACAAAATGGAAAGTCATGTTTTTACACAGCAGAATAAAAGTTCTGGTTTTATTCTAACTGCAACTGACCTGTTTGGTTATGTTTGATAAATCTGCCTGGGGTGGTTTTTTTTTTTTTTTTGTCTGGGTAACTGGAAAAAAAATAGCTCATGCACTGTTAGCATGGGCAGTATTGCTAAATGTTTATCATGTAGGTGGTCTGAAGTGCATTTCTGTAATGTTGCATGTGTTCAAAATGTATTTCCAGTAAACGCTAGTTGACGCTTTGTGCGACTAGTATTTCTGTTGGTGTAATCTTCAGATGTCGTAGAAGTACTCAGATAAAACTACTTATATGTCCTCCTCCTATCCATGAACACTTTGTTAGAATGACTCGTGATGTTCAAATTCTGACGAAGACAGGGAAGAGTACAGTTTGGTGAGCTTGTGGCCAAGGTAAACCTATTCATTCTTCAACCGTAGCTGCCCCCAAAGTCTGCACTAGTGATGCAGATCAGTTAGTTCAGCTCTCGATTAATCCTCCGATTTCCAATCTTAATATGCTTTAAATTATGTAGTGGTATTACATTGAATGCAGTAGGTGACCTTTGCCTGTATTGCGGTGCAAAAGAAGATCAGATTTGGGCTTAGGGGGCTTGTTTTGCATGCCTGGCTCTGTAACCCCCAGACTACTCTTACTGCCTTGCACCTGGTGATAACCTCTGCGTTTCAAAGAAATATCATTTGTAGAAAAATAACCACAGTAGGATTCTAAGAAAAATGGTTGTAACCATTAAAAAATTGAGGGAGGGGAAAACTTCTTGGACTTTCAGAATTTATATTTGTTGTTCAGACCTTTCTTTAAAGTGCTCTCATTCAGTGTAGAAACATTGAAATTCTGTTTGGGCATACCAGCGGGTTTTTTATTTCATACCTGTGAGTTCAACCTGCTTTGCGAGCACTGTGTTAAAAACAGGCTTTACTATGCCATTCACTGCTCTTCGGGGGAATGTGGCTTTTATCTTCTGTTCTTACAGTCGTGTCCCTTGTCCTCCCTGCCAGCTACACTGGAAGAGGGGAAAGGAGAGCAAGAACTCTGAGTACCAGTGGTTTGTAGATAGCTTTTGAGCTGTGGAAATACGAGCTTCATCTCATGTGTAGCTTCTTACTCGATTCAAAAGTCCTATTGGCAGTTTTAAAATGTCATCAGCAGTGTCATATATTCGAATTTCACTTGCAGCGTAGCATCTGCTTGGTTTGGGTACTGGGACTTGCGTTTTATTTGGGGACATGCGCCTCAACTGGTTTGAAACCTGTACTGGGAATCGCCGTATACAGACACATAACATTTATTCACTGCAAGGAAAATACGGAATCGAGCTGTTGTCACCCAATAAAACTTAGTTTTGAACAGCATTTTTCATGCTAATTATATTTGAATGCTTTAGAAGTAAATAATACTGAAGGGGTAAAGAGGCATTTTCAGTAGACATAGCAAGGAGAAAGCGTATTCCTCTTTCTACAGAAATGAGGTGGCCAGATGGAAGAGATTACAGAAAGGTGTGTGTGTTTGTGTTTGTGCTTGAACTGGGCCGACAGGATGCAGCGCTCTTTCCTATATATCACAAGATAAGTAAAAAAGATAGATAATAGAAACTGGGACAAAACAATACCAGTGATTTTGAGTAGAACCAGACCTGCACCGCTGTTCCAGTGTTTCCGGTCAGAAATAAAATTTGTTGTTGACTGGAAAGGAAAGTCTTGGAATATTTTAAATTAACACATCTTTTTGTCGTCTTGCAGAGTGTTTCTGTGTAGCACTTGATTAGCTACTATGAGCTTGCTATATAGTGATAACGGCTGCGGAGCTCGAGACGTGGAAAGCGGCTGCTGTGCAGCCATGGCCAGCACCTGCAGCGCCGGAGCGAAAGAAGACAGCGTAAGCATTAGCAGTGGGACTGGAAACCCTGCGAGTTCTTTCACGGAGGAAACACAAGGATACGATGTGGAATTTGATCCGCCCTTGGAAAGTAAATATGAATGTCCAATCTGTTTGATGGCTCTTCGGGAAGCAGTGCAGACGCCGTGTGGACACCGTTTCTGCAAAGGCTGCATTGTCAAATCAATAAGGTAAAGGAAAATTTATGGAAGTTTCTTTTAAGAAGGAACACATTTACCAAAGCAGAGCAGTTTATGGCCAATGGAAGCTGAATAAAACTGCTTGAGGTGCATTACCAGTGAGTGCCAATAGAACTCTGGGAATTTATAATTCATTAAAGACCCTTTCTGATAAACACTATGTATGGCCAAAATGGCATGAGTTTGGAGGCTGCGTGAGCATTAGATATTTTGCCTTTTATACAAGTTTACCCAGGTTATGAATCTAAAAAATTGATTGAGTAAACATTAAAAAATTATTTTTATAAAAAAGTAGCCAAATCCTCCAAATAAATTCCATTTTCAGCCGAGGATTGTAAAGCTTGTCTTTTCCTTATGATTGTTTCTCTTGATAACTACAGGCAACTACAGACAACATGGTTTCTTGGTGCAGATATGGCAATTCATGCTTTCAGTTCTTCACCTGAAATCACCTGCTTCCCTGTTGAGCTGGAAGAGAGAATGTAATGAGGGAACAGTCTGGAACAAAGTGTTGAGGGAGGAAATTAGGTGGCATGTGAGGGAGTTGAAATGAGAGATGAAGGCAAGAAGAGGCTGGGCTCATAAAAACGAATTATTGAAAGAGCAAGGGAGGGTAGAAAGTACACTGGTAGAGTGTTCTTCCCTCAAACCTGGAANGTTGAGGGAGGAAATTAGGTGGCACGTGAGGGAGTTGAAATGAGAGATGAAGGCAAGAAGAGGCTGGGCTCATAAAAACGAATTATTGAAAGAGCAAGGGAGGGTAGAAAGTACACTGGTAGAGTGTTCTTCCCTCAAACCTGGAATACAGCCATCAGTGTCCCACGCGCGTCAGTGAGTATTGGAACACATTGATAGAACACTAGATATTACTCTGTAAGGTTTTTCCCTCTCAGCATAAGCCAGATTTTTTTTCTTATCAATTGCTCACTTAGCTCAAATGTTACAGTACTTTGGTAGGAATCTAAATACTGAATTCTGTGTGACCCACCTGTAGAGCTGGTTAATTTCCAACCTTGCTTTGCACATCTTTGTGTAAGGATCATCAAACTATCTTCAGTGTTAGCATACAAGGTTGTTTTTCTCAGGCATTTATTTTTAGTATGCAAAATGGACAGTGCTTTCTTGATCGGTTTTCCGTACTACTCATCCATAGTTGTATTCTATTTCTTTTTCTCCATGGGCCGTCATTTGTAGCTCACTAAATGAATAGCGTGCCAGCAATGTGTCCTCTGAATACAGTATTTTGTGGGGGTTTTGTGGGCTTCTCCATAGGTTCTGTCACCGTTGTATCTGATGCTAATGTATTTCTTCATGGCATCCCCTTTAGATCAAGGAGGGAAATGTTGGAGCTGAGTACGAGACGACTAACTTAATTTTGCATTCCATACTTACCATAGCAAAAGAGCATGCTATCTTTCTCTCCAGAAAGCACAGAAACTTATTGTGTGTGTTTGCAGCACAGTTCTTGTTAACATTAGTTTCATCAATATTTCTGAGAAAAGGATGCAAATTTAGTATCCAGAAAATGCAAAATATCACCAGTGTTCACCCGTGAAAAGTGACTCGCCTGTGGATTCTGCAGAGGAAGCCGAGAGATACTCGGTTCTCCACTAACCATACCATGAGATCACTCCGCTCCCTGAGTCCCTTGCCTTGTTCGCTATGTTCCTCCTTCTGCGAGAAAAGCGCGTCAGGCCTTAACTCGACTGCATCACTCAATGGTGTTTGCGTCAGCCGAGTGCATGGAAGAAGGCAAAAAAAACCCCAAACCCGAACCTGTCAGCTTTGATTGTAATCCAGTTCCCTAGGGACAAGCAGTTGGCTTCACTTTCTGGCCTTTGCTTTGTGTATTCCAACCTAAATTCTTTCAAGAGGTTAATGTACATCATTTCGTGCCTGAATGTAAGCATCGAATTAGACATTTGTACTAATAAAGGCCATTAAATTTTGGAATTCCATACTTGCTCTCTCTGAGCTTGCTCTATTTGTTGGAAGTAGCAGTTTTTATACTCTTCTTTAACTTGAGTGTTTCTGAAAGAAAGAAAAGAAATCTTTAAACCCTCTTATGGGAGTATGAAGTCTGTAAGTTCTGAAGGTAAATTAGTTGTTCCTTAAATGTAGTGAGCTTTGGAAATGTCTACTCCCCCATCATTTCAAAGACAACGGAATTCCTAAGTTGAAAACTGGGGAGAAATGACTAAACTTAGAATTACCAAAAATGGGTGTGTCATTTCCAGTTTTTCAGATCCTTAACAGCTGAGGTGATCTGATCAGCTGCACAGTTACAGTCATTGGTTAGAATTTACCACAGCACTGAGTGAGGAACTGCAGTGAACCCATACTCAGAGCACAACCTCTCATAGCAGGTAGAGAAACTTCCTTCTTCAACCCCAGGCATGGGAAATGGTTTCTCTTCTTTTTTAAATTAACAGAGCGTTTGCTCTGCTCGAAGTTTTAGGTCTGCAAACAGTTTCAGTGACCAGAAGCTTTTGCTTCTTTTACGCCTTTTCCTTATTTTACTTCATTTCTATGGGTAGTGTTGACTGTTTCACTGAATACCAAACACAGGTGGCAAGCATTTTTCATTTTGGAGACTGTAGGTCATCGCTGTGCTATTTCAGATGTTTCGTTGACAGTAAATGTTTTCCCTCGCTCCCCACTGAAATCTGTCTTTGAAGTGCAGTTTAAGTGAATGCTTGTGAAAGTAACGTGGACAACTTAAAAGTGCCAGACCCCTCTGAATCCCTGACGGGGTTAATTGCATGCTTTATTGGGATCCATGGATCAAGGTATTGATTTGGAGTATGTAGTGTCTACAGTACAGTATCGATTGATGGCATTGAGAAGTTTCAACAGAACTAAACTGAAAATGGAAAGTGATTTTTACATTCTCTAAGTACTGGGGTTTTTTTTTAATTAAGTCATTGTCACAGCCAAAAAATTGCTGCTGTTCATTCCTCATTTCCCCACTCTCTAGCCCAAGTGAACAGAGAGATTAAGGATTTTAAGTGATAAAGGACTGACAAGTCGTTTTTGAGTTACTGTTTCTTGTGACTTACACAAGCAATTGTGGTCCGTGTTGAAGAAGTTGTGGCTGCAACTAGAAGGACTTTTTTAAACGCTGTCAAAGACTGGAATCGTAGATCTTACAGTGCGAGGGACATGATTAGACCAGATGGATTTGGTCACAGTAAACGTTTGCCTCCCAGAAAGTCTCAGCGTCCTTTTAGACGGAGCTCTCTGAAGTGCTTTGAAGTGCTCATAGTCACGGTAGTGAAGAAACTTATCAACCTAAGTAACTTACAAATAGTAGTTTACAAATGTTACTGTCTACGAAATACTTGATGAGAAATTTTAGAACAACTAAGTTCAGATGCAGTAGCTAATTAAATTTCACTCTAGTCTTCTCCTGTGTCTTAGGTCAAGGAGAACTTAGGGCTTGCAGCAGAGCTTGGCAAATATCAGAACCTCTGTTTATCGGAAAAGCAGAACTATGAGCTGACGGGGGCAGCAAGGAAAGCATTGGGTGCTATCAGCGCATCGCGCAGCTGGCATGGCTGCAGTTAAAGTGTATGCCAACTGTTTTAGTTTCTAGGCTCAGCTGCTAAAGCCACAGAGCAGACTTTTTCTTCAAACAAAATTATTCTGACTTTGCTTTTCACACTTCTATTTTAATTTCAAGGGAAATTACAGGAATATTCATTGTACTTTATAGCAGATGATTATTGTTTCACAGATGCTGTTGTGGGTGGCACAGCCTAATGCGATAAATAATTCCAGCATAGGAAACCCTCTGCTGTAATGTAAATTAGAGCTGAGGTGCATAAACTCAATTCTGTGATAGGAAATGTACGGCAATATCCTTGTCTGCAGATGGATCTAAGCAGCCTTCTAAATGCAATCCAAATACTTGTAAATGGTGTTTGAAGTCTGTTTAATATACTACAGTAAGTTACTGATCTCTCCTTAACTGGAATCATTGGAAGACTGTCATTCATTCTTATTTTACTCTTTAGCTAGTTATTTAAACGGGGCGTCTGGTAATCCTTCTTTAAAATTAATCTGTTGTTGGTTGTTATTATACGTGATTAGCTTTTCCGTGTAGAAATAAGGCTGCTGTCATATTAGCAGGCCTACGAACTATCGTTACACTTCACTAAACAGGGTATTTGTAACCAAGTTATACCTGTGAAAACTGATTTCCTGTAGGCTGCCTGCGGGGCGAGGGAACGCTTCTGGGTTGTGACAAAGATCAGCACGCTGATCGTAGCTCAGGGAGCTATGAAACAAAAGGCATAGTAGGTATTTTCTTTTTTGCACTTGGTTGGCAGTGTGGCTATCGGACCTGTGGCGAGCTAGCTCTTGCAAGGAAAACCTAGGAAAGGAAGTTCATTGTCTCTTTCTGAAGTCTCGGCTTTACCCCCGCTTCCTCTAGCAGCATTGCTGATGGAGGAGTTGCTGAGTAATTATTTCCTTTTCCAACAAAGAACACAAATTCCCTCCTGGTCTCCACAGCCCACTAGGTTCTACTTCCCCTCACGTTTGCAAGCAGTGACAATGATCTGCCCTTTGATCTTTGCACCACAAGTGCACTCTGACATTTTTCCATCCCATGTATTTTTCCATTTTATTGCTGTTTCCATTAGCAGTGCAGAGGCTTTGATCCCTCGTGCCTCTTTTTAACTGTGTTACTTAATTGTGAATAGACAACTGCAGAAATGAGCTGATCACGGCTGGTTTATTTTAAAGGACGATTTGGTGGGGGCAATGCCTTTTTTACTCGTATTTCTAATGCTTCTTGTGTTTAAATGCAGGTAGACAGAACCTGACAAAGTGGAACAGGCTGTTAGTTTTCTTGTGCGAGTTGCATGCACCNTTTTTACTTGTATTTCTAATGCTTCTTGTGTTTAAATGCAGGTAGACAGAACCTGACAAAGTGGAACAGGCTGTTAGTTTTCTTGTGCGAGTTGCATGCACCCATGTTCCACCACCAGACTCCAAACTTTTGCCAGTGAGCACTCACTGTCCAATCTGTTTGCTGTTAAAATGGCATCGGATACAACACCCAGTTCCAAATCTCGTGCCGTTTGCATAGTTATTAGTAAATTTTGTGTCCGGAGTATTTTCACGCTTCTTTGCTGCATAAATAAATGAATTGAAGGATGGCCAGCTGATCAGGTGGTTGCGCAACAAAACAGGGAAATGGGCTATGTGAAAAGTAACGTCAAACAGATGAAGTGAATCTAAGGGGAGATGGGTGGGGGGGTGGGGGGGAAGATGTTTTTGCGTTTTCTCTCAGCTGTGATCACCTTGGCTGTTTATAAAGTGTGAAAGAGAGGAGAGCAGATCCAAGAATCTTTAACGGATTGTTTTGAAATAGCGTGTGAAATATTCTTTGCTGTTTGAGCTATGTGAAGTACTCACAGAAACAGGGCTGTAAGTTCTTCGTTTATTTACATGCTCCTCGAGTTTATTTCCAGAGTATCTATGGTGGCTTTTGTCCAAATAAAAACGACTGAGTTAGAAAAGCGCTGTGCATGCCACCTCAAGTGAACCTTGCGTATTATCAATTTCTCTGATGTACACTGCGTATTTTCTGGTGATCACCACATAAATGCCGTCGTTTTCAAAGACTTTCTTAATAATTCGGCCGCTAATGTCTTGCTAGTGTAAAAATATTTTAAATGAAGGGCAAAGGAAACTTGGAATCTCTTTTTCCTTTCTTTTCTGCATTGTAGAGATGCAGGTCACAAATGTCCGGTAGACAATGAAATTCTACTCGAAAACCAACTTTTTCCTGACAACTTCGCTAAGCGGGAGATCCTTTCATTGACGGTTAAGTGTCCCAACAAGGGCTGCAGTATGAAGATGGAGCTGAGGCATTTAGAGGTGAGAATTAGTTTTGAAAACGTGGAACCTTGTTTTCACGGACAAGTCAAAATTCAAACTAATTTAACATAGATGGTCGTGCCTGGTTCAATGTATTGTTCATTCAAGACTATAGGTACATGTATTTGGGTTTTGATGGGTGTCAAAGCGTAATTAGGTGATTCCCAAGTGAACATCGTAGTCCATGAAAACTGTACTAATGCAGCCTTCTCTTCAGGATCATTCTTGCTTGTCTTGTGATCAGCTGTGTCTGTACTTCACGCAAGTTCCTTACAGTCAGTTTAATATTCCCTCCAAGCAGCTAGATATATTAGTTGAGATAGTTGTTTTGAAAAATAAAAAGGATAAACATAAAGCTGAAATTTTACCTGAGAGCGTTCTTAAAGCTCCGAATACATGAAGTCCTGATCCTAGTAATGGGACAATGGCAGGCTGTTGGTAAAGTCAGCATAAGGGTATAAGGATTTGCTTGCGTAAAGATTGCGATTTGTTCCTCTTGTACTGTGCTTTATCTTGAAAACAGATGAGACAATAGTACCTGTTTGTAGTATCAAATCCCTCTTCTGTCCTTGTTCAGGACCACCAGTTGCAGTGTGATTTTTCCACTGTGGAATGCACACAGTGCCAAGGAGCCTTCCAGAAGAACCATCTGAAAGAGCACATGACGCAGGAGTGTCCGAGGCGTCAAGTCTGTTGTCCGAACTGTGCCACATCTATGGCCTATGAAGATAAAGAGGTACTTAGCAGGACTCTCAATTTTTCAACCTTCATTTGCTTCTAAATGCAACATCAGTTTAAGGAAAAAAAAATGTTTTGGTGTAGCAGAGCTCTTTGTGCTGCACAGGTGGGAAGCTACAAACTCAGGACGTTAGTCTAGAACAGGTGAAAGCTGAGGAGAGGATTGTACTTAAATACTTCTTGGGAACCCTGTGGTGTGAAAAGGCTTGTGTAAGAACCGTTGGTTTTGGCCTTACCAAAAGGAGAGGCCAGGAGATACTGCCGAAGTAACACACAAAGCAACATCCATTTACGGGTCTTATGTCTGGCAGAGAGGATGCGTCGGGAGATGCAGCTTTTGGGGATATCTCCTAACACACAAGACCAAGATCACTTCTGAATTCTTCTCCTGGCTCTGCAGTTTTTACTTGGGTGATACTGAGGATAGTCCTGCTTCCATTTCTTTTTCTTTATACAGATGTGTTTTATCTCAAGGGCTGTTAATTTTATGTTATGATATTGTGAATTGTCAAACCAAAATACCTCCTGTAGTCCAACAAAACAAAAAAACCTTTAATGTAGTTCTACAGCAATTGAACATGATTTTCAGAAACTTCTGAATAAATTCAGGCTCTTTGGAGCATAAGAGCTTTAGGAAATGAAATATCTGCAGCTTTAGGAATCTCTTGTGTGAGTCCAGGAAAAAACAGTAATTACAGAAAACATACTATTGGCGGTAAGAGGATTGTCTTTGTTTCACAGTTGCATACAGCTAAATGCGAAATCTGAAATGTAGATAAAAATTTAACATCTCATCAGAGGTGATTAGCGTTCTTTTAAGTTGTGTAACTTTCCTCTCTTTCTCTGATAACTAAGCTTCATGACCAAACTTGCCCACTCGCCAACGTATTTTGCGAATATTGCAACACAGTGCTGATCAGAGAGCAGGTAAGAGACTACCTTCCTCCGTGTTTAATCTGGGTCAGGTGTTTTGTATCGACATCGCTGCTTTAATCTGAAATTAGACTCAAAGAAACAGTTTGTCTGCTAGCTAATAGATCTCTCCCGGTCTGTCTCTGAAAATGTTGCATCCAGTGCACGTGTAATTTTAAATGCTGCTCCGGCTCGCAGTTGCGGTCTGGTAAACCTCTGTATGATTTTTGGCTGCAAATCATATCGTTTAGCTATCCTTCTTGGCACGGGCTGTGCTGCATGTTCTTGATCTTGAGTGGAGGTTAAAGAGTACCAAGCAGCTGCCCGTGGCTATGGCTGACATCAGAAGACAAGGCTTTGGTTTGGGCAGAGAGGGAGCGTACTTGCAGTTGGAAAGCCACTGTTGGAAAGTAGCTATGAACAATTTGCTATCAAACTGTAGATGCTGGCCGGAATTCTGCTTGTCCATTACTACTGTAACAGCTATTATTATTTCTCCTATTCAGTAGTAACTTATTTCATTGACAAGAAAATGATAAATATTATTTAACTTGCAGCCTACCCTTGTCTGAATGGGATGGCAACTGTTAGTGACCTGGTTNTGTAGATGCTGGCTGGAATTCTGCTTGTCCATTACTACTGTAACAGCTATTATTATTTCTCCTATTCAGTAGTAACTTATTTCATTGACAAGAAAATGATAAATATTATTTAACTTGCAGCCTACCCTTGTCTGAATGGGATGGCAACTGTTAGTGACCTGGTTAAAATAGAGAAAGATCTTGTCAAATCGGAAAGTACTCTGAAAACCAGGACTGAGTTCGGTAAAGAGAAAGGCAAAAATCTGTCACTAGGTAGAAATACGAACTGCAAAAGTAGGGAACAGAGAATGCTGAACGAGGTAATGGTTTAGAATTAATGGCTGACCTGTATTAAGCTTGTGTTCTACTTCATGATGATATTTAAACAAGGCAAACATCCTGGGTTATATAGACAGCTATTTTGCCTGTGAAACCCAGGATTATTCTTTGCTCTTGTGGGGCTTGTAAGGCCTCAGCTGAAGCTGTCCAGATTTGGGACGGGGATGGATAGGGAGGATCCAGGGCAGTGAGATAATTGGGTCCGGAAAACACGGACCGTAAGAAAAATTGAAGTAACTTGAGCTTTTTGAGGAAGAGGATAATGCAGAGAGACACAACAAGTATATGCAAGTAGTGCTTCAGAAGGGAAGGAAGTGGACTGTGATCTCGCTTGAGGATAGGCTAGAAACAAAAGGAGGATGTAGGATTTTTATCATCAGCTCACAATTCTGTTCAAAACTTCCATACTTCTTTGAGAAATTATATTGGAATAAACTGATCTGACTTCAGGTCCCTATTCAAAGTCCATCCAGCCCTATTCTTTTAGAATAAGAGAAAAGTCTCGATGGAAAAACTAATTTGCAGTCTGATTTGTTTTAGATGCCTAACCATTACGACAATGATTGTCCTACTGCCCCAGTGCCGTGTTTCTACAGTGCCTTTGGGTGTCCTGAAAAGGTAAGCCTTTCACCTATGTAATGGATTGCACACCCTCTGCGTGGTTTTTGGTTTCGGGGTTTCTTAATGTGTTTTCCTATTCTTGTCTCGTTCACCAGCCCAAATCCTCAGTGATTTGTGGGTTTTTCATTTTGAGGTATCTTAATTCCAAAACACTACATGTTGATACGATGCCTTTCAAAAGTCCTTTTCAAATTTAAGAAACTGAGTGAATTATTCGTGTGATGAACTTGCTTTTACTAATCCATGAGTGTTTTCTCAGCTTTCCTGTCAATAGAGTCGCGTCTAGGATTTCTTCTGAAGTTGTGACCAAATACAGCTATGGCTCTTAAGAGTTCAGTGAAGATAACCTGGCAGAGCTTTAAATTTTATTAAATTCTAATATTATTTACTCTGGATACTCTTTATTTCTAGTTGCTTAATACCTTTTTGTAAAAATGGGGTCTTTTCAGTTCGTCATTTCCACATCAGTTTTCATACACCTTTGTATTTGGTGCTATGAAGCATTGATATATTCAATGAAGGGAGTACAATGCTGGTTTAGAACACAGCAAAAGTACAAAACATATGCTTATCACAAACGCTTTTTCCCCATGTCACTGTTTTGAGATGAACAATATTTGTCTGCTGGCGCTTGAACTTCGTTTTTCATTTGTCGTAACAGTGATCTTAAATTTGGGGCCCTCCATGGCTAAAGTGCTGCTTTGCCACATCACCTCTCCTCGGTTCGCGTTCCAGCTTTTCTCACGTAACGGAAGCAACTAGTTGCTTGATCTTCTTCAGAGCCACCCTTAAGATGTGATTGCAGATAATGTTTGCTATGTTCCTAACGCCAAATCTCTTAAATTCTAGATGCAGAGGAATGAACTGGCACGACATATGCAGGAGTTTACTCAGGTTCACATGAGAATGATGGCTCAGAGTTTTCAAAATATCAGTGTTACTGCTACAAATCCTGTACCCTTCATCAACGGCCTACCCTTTGAGCCTGCCCTCTTCTCACATGTGTCACATGCCGCATACGATTGTAATCCAGAAGTTGAAAACTTCAAAGAAACTATTCAGCAGTTGGAAGGTCGTCTGGTAAGGCAGGATCACCAAATCCGAGAACTCATTGCTAAAATGGAGACTCAGAACAACCACATGGCAGAACTCAAACGTACCATCCGAAATTTGGAGGGAAAGATTACTGAAATGGAGGCCCAGCAATGTAATGGTATTTATATCTGGAAGATTGAGAACTTCAGTGGACTTCAGAAAGCCCAGGAAGAAGAGAGACCTGTTGTGATGCACAGTCCTGGCTTCTACACTGGAAGGCCTGGCTACAAGCTGTGTTTGCGCCTGCATATCCAATTACCGAACGCTCAGCGTTGTGCTAATTTTATATCTCTGTTTGTTCACACTATGCAAGGAGAATATGACAGCCATCTGCCTTGGCCTTTCCAAGGCATGATACGACTTTCTATTTTGGATCAATCAGAAGGCCCCGAAAGGCAGAATCGTGAAGAAGTGATGGAAGCCAAGCCAGAGTTACTAGCCTTCCAGAGACCAACAATTCACCGCAATCCAAAAGGTTTTGGTTACGTGACTTTCATGCACCTGCAAACCTTGAAACAAAGAACCTTCATAAAGGATGACACCCTTCTGGTGCGCTGTGAAGTTCTAACACGTCTAGATTTAAACAGTCTCCGCAGAGAAGGATTTCAAGCTCGCAGTACTGATGGAGCTATGTAGCCTGTAAGTCTTAACCAGAGGAATGGAGCCACTAGTCATCTTCTTCCACCACAGATAACAAGCACGCTTCATCATCCGTATAGGCTGCATTTGTAAAAGATCATAGTTGCCACCACAGTTGATCTTCACCTGAATAAAACTTTGTTGTTGCTGGTATACTTTTTTTTCTGTACGAGGTCATGTATTCAAATATTTGGTATTGTTCTCTTAAAGTAATAAGCTACTTCTGTAGCAGGCTAATTAAATGAAGTGGTGTTAATCAAAACTTAACTGCCTACAGGAAAATGCCATGTACAAGTACCTGTACATCTCAGTTTGGTAAAACTCAAGTCCTGTTTTAAAAGACCTGTAAAGCTTTTTGCCTCAGTGCCTTGAAATAGATACCGTAGCAGGGGAATAGCTACATTAATAAAGGTGAGGGGGTTTTGTTTGTTTGCTTTTCATAGAGCTCGGGAGAGTTGAGACAGTTTCTGTATTGACTTATCTAGAATTTTGAATTGGCTATGCTTCTCTTGAAATCCGAAGTCAGGTTAAGACTTTGCTCGCATCACCTAGAGCTGAGGTTTGCTTTGACCCTTCCCTGCTGTGGAGTTAGCTTCAGGAAGTTGCATGTCGGTGTAGAGTTGATGATACTAGCGTTTCTGAAAGGTGGGGTAGTGGTGTGGAGAAGGCTAAATGAGTTTGTTGAAGAAGTATTTGTTACGTGGTGTGAAAGCGCCCCCCTAATTCTCTTCATTTTGATAAATTTTTGTGTAAGCGTGTGCTCTGGGCCCAGAATGTCAGTCACCATCACCAGAGAGACAGAGGTGTAGCATGTCAATGAGATGATACCTTTGCACTGCTGGGATCTCCTCCTCGTGCTGGACATTTTTCAGGTTGGGAGTGAATACATGAGCAAAGGTTCCCATTTGCTCTTAGGAAGAGGAATCTGGCTTCCACAGTGGTTCGTTTACCAAACACTAGATTTGCTATGCCAAGAATTCATGAGCTTCCTGATGCTGCATGTATTACTGTTTTCTGTACTGATTGTTCGTATGCTGTACAAATCTTAGTTTGACCAGTCAAAGCTGAGTCGTTCAAGTTCACTGGTGCTAAAAATTTTGACTTACCCTGGTGCTGACAAAGTTCTGAATCTTGCCTTTAAAAGCAGGGAGGAAAGATTTTGTTCATCCCGTAACTTAAGTAAGTACACGGTCTGATACCGAAGAATGAACTTAAGCCATACATAAGCACGTGTGTATTATTTCTCCTAACTAGTGAAACAACCTAAAGACTTGCAACTTTAAGTTGTTTTACAACTTTAAGATACTGAAGGATATTCCAGCTGTTCGGCCCCATCAAAGCAATTCCGTGGGGATCATCAGTGGGGAAAGTACATACGCTTAATACAGACAAGGCTAATGAAAGCCTACTATAGTATATTGATTTAGGAGGATACTCTGCCTAGCTGCGTGAGATTAAAACTACCAGACTCCGCTTTGTTTGTCATACCCAGATGAGTAAAGTTTATTTTGCAGATAGAGCCTATTTGTTGAGGAGGGATTGCGCTCAACAGAGTATTGTTACGACTGAAAGCTGAACTTCCTGGCTAAGGGTAAATGCAGTCAGTCATTCATTGACTTATTTAGTGTATTCTGTGTGTTTAGAGGACGAGTGAGCATATAACACTCGAAACAGGAAAAGATCCATGTTCTAAAACTGTCTTTTTAAACCTCTTAGGTAGTTTTTATACTGAATAGCTGCATCCTGCTAGCTGAATTGTTTCGTAGTGTCTTCAGTTAGAGCATTCCTAATAGTTAAACCATTCTTAACCAAGAGCTCTTAATGTGTGTGGCAGTGCCCAGCCCCACTGTGTACAGAAGGCACTGTACGCTGCTTCTCCAGCCATTTTCAAGCTATGACGTTAGTTATCCGTGTTTTTCCAAGATGCTGAAAGTCTACCATTCTCCTCGTTTATTT
>VZSC01003633.1:0-46980 GCA_013398225.1 Steatornis caripensis
GGTCAGCCATAAGTGCTTCTTCCTCCCAGGGCTCCAGCCTGTCAGGGCTGCAGGTCTATTGCAGGCAGTGATCTTCTCCATGGCAAGGTGCATGGCAGGATAGGTACTGTCCTCCAAAAGGCAGCGATCGGCTTTTCAGGCCACTGTGCTGGACCCCTCTGAACAGGCTTGCTGCAGCGCGGGTGGCAAGAAGAGCATTAGGGGGAAAGCAGCGCCAGTCAGTTTGTAGCTCTGGCAGAAGCTGCAAGGTGAGAGAGCATTAATGCTCCATCTTTCCAAGGTGATAGTGTTTGTACGATGCCTGCTTTTATCTTGAAACTTACTTCTGGGAATATGATTCCTGGTGGCCTGGTTTCTGTGCAGCAGCTCAAGGGGACAGGCAGCAGTAGCGGTCTTGTCTGTTCCTAGTGTTCACAACTTCTCGTTGTTGCCTCTTTTTTTTTCCTGTGGATTGGGTAAACAAGAAGTAGGAAGGAAGACAACATGTGTTTCACCTGTGCTGTGGTATTATCATAGACAGCCTCTTCCAGATATCTCCGTTTCCAGAGTACAGATGTAGGCTTTGCCAAGCAGAGGTGGGTCGCAGATTATTGCCCAGGATAGTAATTTGAGAAAGGGCTGATAGTTTGGTCTCAATCTCCTAACCCTGCAGATCACAAATAGACAGGCCTGGATACAAGGGGAAAGTAAGCAGTGCTGTTCTTCACAACAGAACTTGGGGAAAACCCAGGGAGTTCCTGTGGTCTTTGCATAGCAGCGGTTTACACAGCACCTGTGCCCCAAAGTCAGAAACTCCACTCTCTGCTGTGTTGCCAAGTTGGATGAGTCACAGGAGATTTGCAGAAAGGCAGCTGTAAGAGAGCAGTGAAAAACTTTGATCCACTTTTATGCCATTTTTAGTTGATTTGAAGTGTGTGGTGACTAGAGAGTAATCTGCACAGAGCCCACAAGGCTGATCCTATCCAGGCACATTGCTGCCTTCCCGCTGCCACAGCAGCACTTTGTTCGAGTCACCACCATCAGTATCTTTGACATACTAGTTTTTCTCTGCTTACCATTTGGTGACACACACCCTTCAGCACATAGAAGACATATAACAATGTACAGGTTATAGAGGAGTCACATCTACACCATGTAGACTTTGCTCTCCAAGATCTCTCTTACAAGCAGAGGGCAGTGTCCCGTGAGCATGCAGGTGTGCTTGCAGCTCCCCAGCTCATCTGCTGGTGGACCTGCCATCTATTAATGTCTCTGTGGATACTGCTGGTCAGCTGCTTCGCCAAGGGCCTTTGCAGGAGGCAGCTCAGAAAGCAGTGGGAGTGCCGTCATTGCTCACCTTGCCTCATGTGTAGCGCAGTGTGTGGGCACTGAGCAGGACTTGGTGCTGTGTGTGTTCAGAGGGATGCACTGCTCTCCCCTAAAGCAATACCCGTGCAGCTTGGCTGGGGAGTAGCATTTGCACTCCAAGGTGTGCATTGGTCTTATGCCAGAGAGGTCGGGTCTCCTGTACACCACTTGCAGCAGGGGTTAGTCAGCTTGTGAGACCTAAGGGCAGGCCAGACGCCTTGCTGGATCACAGATCTCTTTTCCCAGGCCCTTGACACCTTTTTGTGTTCTCATTTAGTGGGATTGCTTTCTCTGCAAAGTGCTCTGAGGTCACCTGATGTTACCCCATCCCTTTCAGATTGACTTGAAACCTTCCTTCATTCCAGCCTACAGGCAAGGTCCTAACCTCATGGGCTGATCAGGTGTAATGTGCTGACCTTTGCTGTTCAGGGCAGTAATTAGAGATGGCCAAGGGTGTTGGCAATTTCAGTCTTCTGCATTTTTTAGTGGACTGGAGGCTGGAGTGAGAGTAGCCTCCATAAATGGCAGTGCATTTAAGATGAATCCAGTGTTTGTAGGTGTTTTAGGCATCAGTGTTCATGGGATAGCTTATTTCACACAAAGAAGAGTAGCTATAGATAAGGTTAGAAAAACCTTTCTTTTTTCCGTCATGCTACAGTCTGCTGGGGAAAGGACAGAATTAGCTTAAATAGCAACTGCGAACAGAACAAATATAAACCACATTATTATAAACTAAATACTAAGTCAGCAGCTTCAGAAGCATGACAGCGCAGAGGGAGCCAAACACTTGGTTTAACTTATACACAGTTCCCAGCGAATACAATTTTATAACTTCTTGCTGCTGTATGGTCATAATCAACATGTATGTGAGGACTGGAGTATCCTAAGATCAGGGATATGTTATACAGTCTCTTGATCAAGTGACTATGTTTAGTAAGAACTAGTGGTAAGCATGTAGAATTAAATGAAAAATCTCACCATGGGCTTTTCCCTCTTAATGGGAGGAAAAGGTGGGGTTTTGCGTTACAACATTTTAGTTACTTCACGGCCAATGGATGGTCATTTGTTGTTGGAGCTCCTTTGGTATGTTTGTTATGCTATAACACACCTTGGTGGGTGTGCATTACACCTCTGTTAAAAGTTCTTTATACCGCTGCTAAGGGGTGTTTAATGTTAAGTTACTGCATTTAGCTGCAACATTATCAACTAGCACAGAAAGTATCTAGATTAAACAGTGATATTTTAAGGCTCTTTAAGGAAAAAAAAAATATTAAATTATACTTCCAAATGAATGCATTTCCTTCCCTACAGTATTTATTAGACACATTCAGTGTTACGAACAAGCACTCTCATGTTTCTGTCCAGGCTTTCCTGCTCAACACACGTATGATGTGGCATACGCACTTTAGCCCAAGAGTCCCAGAAGCTGCAGAGGTAACCTGCCCATGCGCAGTAAATCCAGTGCATCGGAGAGGTATCTGCCACACCGAGCAGGTGCCACGCTGCGTCGTTTGACCTGTGTGTATCCAGTACAGCCAGTGCATCCAGACAGGGTCAGACTGAGCATGCCTGTGTCCCTGGGCCAGCACATATATAGTAAAGTTTGTTTGCATGGGCACGCCGAGGTTATCTAGGCATTTAGAAATCTCAAGCATTCAAGTTTGCCCATTCATAGGTGAAATTCTAGAAAAAGAACAGGACACATCTGGTTAAATCCAGGTGCATGAAGCCCTAGAAGCCAGTTTCTTCGCAGTCTCAGGTATAAATACTGTATAAGTCTGTGAAGGGCATCCTGGGACTTAAGGAGGAAAGGACTGAAATGCAAGAGAATATCGTTTTACTCTCATTTCAAGAGTCATCCTTTGTTTAAAGTTTCATGTCTTTGCTGCTTTTCAATTTAGGGACCTCAGGAATTTCCCAGTGGAAGTGTACATCCCTTTAGATGCATTACAGGCGTGGGTTGCTAGATAACATACCTGAACATGCTTTTCTTGGTCACCTTCCATAGGCCTTTTCAATATATTTTAGAAATCCCTGTGTTCAGGGTCTGCGGATGACAAGCTGCAAAACCCTTCTTGAACGGCTGAAGAATTCGGCTGTGTAGTGACTATTTATGAATTCATAGGGGAGGCGTTATTTGTCCACTAGAAGAGGACCCTCAGACTGATAGGTTGTAATGTCTTTGTAAATTACAGTGTACCTCATTAGGACTGCATAAAGTGGGGTTAAAATATTTAAAGTTACAGAGGCTGAGAGAAGCCATTGGGGTCATGGAATCCTACCCCCCACAACTGCAGATGACCAGGGATGGACATCTAGTGCAAATATCTAGTCCTCATCCCTACACACACTCTGAGGCAACTACAACTTAAAACTTGTAGTACATAGGCCAAACCCCACATAACTACACTTCTTGTGGATTATCATACTTCTGAGGTAATAAGTTAATGGCAAGTAATAAATGGGGAATAGTAAATATTGCAGGATAACCATGTTCAGGATCATCAGACATCTAAATAGGCCAGTGCCACATTAGTGCTGGTAGAGTGCTTGACACTGCAGAATGGTAATTTTTGGCAAAAACAGCTGTAGTTTCTGATCAAGTAATATTTGGTAAGGGGAACCAAAGGAGAGATTTCAGTGGTTCTTGCAAATCCAGTTCTGATTATGAAGAGATGAAAGAAAATGGAATAAAAAAGATTTATTGAGACAGGTACAAACAAAGCATTAGGACAAAAAATATACATTAGAGTATGTCTGGGTTTAAGATCAAGGACAGAAAATTAATTGTGTGAGGCATTTCAAATATCAGCATTCTTTTTAAGGAATAAAGACAGGTTGTGTGACTTAGCAGATGTTTAGGCTGCATGTATTGTTACAGCACTTAGCTGAAACCTACAGGTGCATTTCTTTGAAGTCAGTAGGACTTGTACAAATGCTTTAATGATTATTGAACAGGAATAGTCTTCAAAAGAAGCAAACGCTGAAATCAAAATACTTGTTTTCTGGTATTGAGGCCAGGCAGGGTTACAGCAGGATGCCGAAACTTCTCAGGTGGCCACATTTTTAGAGGGAAGCTGGTCGTACCCCGTTTGACTAACAAGCTACATACAAACATCTGGACTACTTCTGTTCCCATCCCAAGCATGTAAGATTTCTTTGGCAAAACCAGCTATTACTCAGGAAATTTCTGACAGAGAGGTGTGGCTCCAGCGTAACGGCTGGGGAGGAGCTTGCTTTTCTGAGCACATGCCAGCATCATCTGGCAGGCCATGGTCCACACATCCCAACATGAGATCTTCTGCAGTGGAGCACGTAGCACCTGCCCCAGAGCCAGGGACTGATTATTGTAATAATAACATTTTCCAAACTGTAGTATTAAAACTTTTTGTGTCGTTCCTCTTGTAAACACATTGAAATGCAGGTAATGAAAGGCAATGATGGAATAACACAATTATTTATAGGTCAGATCAAAATCTGATAGCAGCAAAGATTGCCACAGGAGGGGCACCAGCCATGGTTTCATCCGGACAGCTCTGCTTTACTACTCCCAGGGAAGAGACTGGTATAGGGCCCCTTCTTGCTGCTTTGCTGCCTGTGCTTATTCCTTGGGAATACCCCTAAAACTCAACGGGAGGTGTGGTGTAAGAGCACAGGCAGCCCGAGAACAGTTTATGTTACTTATTTAGGAATGCTGTTCCCATTCAGGAAGCTGGCACTAAAGTGGGGCTGGTTGACTGATGTGGGGTTTCACTGATGTCATGCGACGGCTGGGCTCTATCACTTCTGCTCCAGGGATGCTAAAGAGAATTTGTTTTTATTACCGACAGTATTTCCTCCATTAAAGTCTCAGTGCCGTGCCTGTTAGCTGGCTGCATGCATTCTTGCTAAGAGAGCTCACATGTTTTGAGTCCCACTCATACATCCTCATCTGAGGCTCTCACAGGGTTGGGACAGAACCACGTATTAAGCATAAAACCAGGTTTTACTGGGAAGCTGGATGTTTACTCAGCATGGTATGGGTTTGGAGGGGTACAAGGCCTCAGTGAGGAGTCAACAGGCAGGTATGTGCCTTGCCCAGGTTTGGTTCTGGCTCCATCACTGGCTTCAGGAAAGGCACTGCCGCTTTCCCCTTGTACACTCTTATTGCCATAACTTCTTCAGATGCTTCCTGGATGCTCGAGTACCCACACAGCCCCGTACAAGAAGGTCCTAGTGCAGATGGGCTCCTGGCAGCTGCTGCAGGAGCTGTCACAAAACCTCAACAGCAACCGCTGAAGAGCTGTCTGCTCCTCAGTCCCTCAGACCTGGTTTTCCAAAGCTCTGAATCAGATGCAAGACCGCATCCTCCTGCTCCTTTCCTGCTTGGCTGCCAGATGAGACACTCCTTTGCCCACCCCAGAGAGGCCAGAGAAGGAGCCTGGCCCTGGGTGCCAGCCCTAAGTCAGGCAGGATCTTTTGAACAACCCTGCCTAGACCCAATGAAGAGCAAGGAACTCTTGTGGACAGGTCAGCTCGCAAGGCAGCTTGCTTTACTTCACCCAGTTCGTCTGACCTTGCTGTTTCCCCCTGCTCTCAGGGAATTCCCTCAGCTGGCAGCAATTATGATGGTCCTGTTGTTTATCCCCTTTCTTCTCCTGGTGGGAACCAATGTTTTATACCTGTGAGAAAGCAGGCAAAGGATGCAAGGGGAGGCACTGCCAAGCATGGCCGCGTGAAAACACAAAGTACTCTCCAGATTTGCCATTACAGCCAACACATGGGAAGTGGCAGGGTTAGCTAGTGATCTACAAACACAAAACTTGGCTGCTCCATTAGGAGCAAGCACACCAGGAAGGTTAACCTTTTGCCTTTTTCCAGTGCTGCCGTGTCGTACCTGACTGGCGTGACTGGCCGGGAGTCATCCTCCAAGTTACTTACCACTTTACCTTGATGAGAGACAGGAGATACCGGTGGGAGGCTCCATTTCCAAGGGCTCTGAGTCACAGGGGAGGATGCAGCATGTTCTGAGAGCTGGCGAGAAAGGGAGTGAAGTAGTGAACCAGAACTGTATTAAACATTTAAAGATGAGCTGACGCTGGTGTGTTTGATGCTCTATTTCCTAATGGACACAACCAACTGGTTTCCATTTCACTCTTGGCCCCACGGATTTTCATCCAAGGCGTGAAAGCAAAGTCATGCCTCAGAGAGGTGACATTTTAATTGTTTAAATCCTGGAAACCTTTCAGTGTAACTATTTTTAACACTTGCCATTGCTTTGATGCCTGCATGATGGGCCTTGTTTTTCATGAAAATTATTTCATTTTCAATAAAATAACCACAGTTGATGCTTTTTTACTTTGCAAAGCTGAATGATCATCACATTAGCAATTTTAACCTTGCTAAGGCCACACTTCCACGAACAGGTTATTCCGAGGGTCTCCTAAAATATGTCTTTGTGGTGTGAGATGGAGGGATTCTGTGTTTGGACATGGTACGTCCATTATAATAAGTACACAAAAACGCTACTGCAAAGCAAGCTAAATACAAAAATAATTAATGAATAAATGGTATACTGGAGTAATCTCCATAAGCAACAAAAAATGAGGATGATTCGTTGCAGTTACTGCTGGAGGCACATTAATTGTCTGTTTCCCTATATCCTAGCAAATGATCTAAGAAGAAACGCCTTTATGAGTACAGCTTCGGAGGAAACTTTAAAAATAATCAGGAAAGAAAGAAATCAAAGTATTTTAGTTATGAAGGGCTCAGATTAAACCACTAGAACTGTTTTTTGAAAAAGGGCTATTTGGTCCTAACACAGATCTGGTTATGAATTTTCTAAATAATGCTTACCATTGTAATGAGCTGGATTAACCCTTTGAACTTTGAAATCGTACTTTAAACTAGCGTCTGAATGCTGCTGTTTGAACTTCTCTAATTGAAAGATAGCTGTGCTTAAGTGAAATATCCTGGTAATTTATTAAATGTTTGGCCTGACGTTTTGATGTAATAGCTACACACTGCCACAAATGCATGCGTAAAACTATATTGTAAAAAACTACTATACTGTAAAACAAAAATTTAATTTTATCATTTTTAGTATACTTTGTGTGACTTCTATTACATCACTTTAACTCGGGATTTGCAAAGTACCAAGTGACACTGCAGTGATGTGATTGCATTTTCCTGAGATCAGTATGGAAAACTATTCTATAAAGTACCACGGTGTCAAATAACATCAAGTTATATGAGATTAAAAAAAATGGGGGAGGGGGGAACCCCACATATAAATTATTATTTTGCAGTTCACAGAATTTAAGCTTTTCTTGTACACTGTAATGGACAGCATGGTCAAAAGACACTGTATTTAGCCTTTTAAATCTGTAAACAGGCACCAAAATGAGTAACTGGATTTTTTTCTCAAAAGCTGAAGATCCATCTGTTCCCACTGAAATCAATTTGTGGTCAGGTACAAACTGAGGTTTCTTGCTCTACCATGCTGGGTTACTGCCACTGCGGGGGAATATTTGGCTTTAAAATAAATCTGTTGCTAGTGAAATCAAAGGAATAGTTTTACAAAATGTAATTGTGATCACATTTGAACAGACAGAAAGAAATTGTCCATTTTTCCTTAATGGAGACTGTTTTCTTGAGAATGTGATGAATTTGGTTTGGATATTCGTTTAGACCTATTTTATGTAGAAGTCTATCTGAACACTGTATAATTTATTCTTCTAAAAAGTGCAGGCATCAGATCCTGGTCCTGCTGGCATGCGGTGTCTCTAATTAATTGGAAATGCAAAGACAGGCCCTGGGGGGTTTACAGTAAGGAAGATGCCTGGAGGAAGGCTCATTTCCCTGCGTGCCTGAAGCAGAGCTCTGGGGTGGCTTTCTGCAGAGGCTAGTGGGGAGCACCACGGGTGTCTGATCCTGGGCACGTACATGCTGCCAACTCTTGCTGCCAACTCTTGCAGTGTCAAGGGGACAGGGGCTGTGCTCGGGGAAGGGCATGTCAGAGCTTCAGGTTCCAGAGAGCAGCAGTGAGGCGAGAATTTAAGTTTGCATTCAAGAGAGACGTTCCTAACCTGAGAGGCTGAGTCAAAACTATGATCTGAGTGTGCCCTAAATGTTCAGAAAGCAAGCAAACAGCTTGCAAACAGCAAGCAGAAGATGCAAATATTCTTGGGGTTTTAATTAGGGTTTTAAATGAGTCTCATTTCTTCTTTTTTTGTTTGACTTCTGGAGTTCTGGGCCTTTGGTGTTCACCAGCTCTGCCCCAGCCCAGTCACTCTATCAGATTACCGTGTGCGCCAGTCGTGTGATGTTTCGTTCTTCTTTGCTTTCTTATTCATTTTCTGGTCATCTGAGAAGCTCCTGGCAGAGCAAGAGCCCAGGTTCAGGTGGACGTTGAAGGCAGACAAGGTGCCCAGGGACAGACTGGCACATGGGCTGCAATCCATACCCCCTACTCTTGATACTCCAGCTAGAAAGCAAATTCATGCTCTGGTTGCTACCAGAGGAAAAGGCTCTGCCTGTTCCTGCCTGGATGGTCAAATTCTAATTCCTCCATACTCTGGAGCCTGAGACAAGGGACTACTGCTCAGAGATCTTTACTGCTTTTGTTGCTGTAGTATCTGATCATTTTCTGCTGGCACTTTGTACAGTGTGTCAGGCATCTGTCATGTGTTTGTTCTCTCTGGTTTTCCACTAGAAGGAAAGTGTTGTCAGTAAACTAGTTTTGTTTTGGAAAAATATGTGTGTGTATAATTAGATATATTTGTCTGTGTGTGACTACAAATGTTTTCTAAACAGTGTTGGAGACAGAGGGGTAGCTAAGTACCCCTCAACTGAGTGGCTTTATTCAAGCTACAAGCCAGCACTCATTGCCAAAGCAGCCCCTAGGAGTCCAGTGCTGTTCCCTAGCCACGCAGTTCGGCTCAGCACTCCCTTTACCCCCGGAATTTACCACAGTGCAGAGACCAAACAAGGCTCGGCATGTGGTGGCTGTGGTACAGAGAGGTGTTGGCATCCCTGGAGCACATCTACCAAGTGCCGGTCAGGATGGGGTGGTCTTGCTGTCAGTCTTCTCCACCTTCCCTTCTGTCCATTAGCCTTTTATGGTCTTTAGCCTTTGATCAGTGGTTATTGCTTATTCATGTATGATGTCTGGTGGTGGCTTCCTTAGCACTTACCTCTAGTGCCTTGTTTCAATCCGTTATGCCTGATGTTAATGCTGGTGTTCCCACTTGGTTGCCCGGGGTCCTACTTCATAAGTTTTTTACAGCATTTTGTTTCAGGCTCTCGGGCTTCGCACCCGTACTTATTGGACAGTTGAATATCCCTACTAAGTCATAACTGGCACCTTGGCGTAGGCTGCTAAGTCAACTCTCACTTCACTCCTGGCTGTCAAGGTTTCCTTCAGACCCCTGCAAGCCACTCCTAGCGACTGTTTGTAGTCACGCTGATGACTGGGCTTTGTTAAGCAGCAAAAAATTAGCATCAGGCCACGTCCGATTGGTATGAGCCCCATTGCTTGGGTCCATGGTTCAGTGGTTGCTGGATGCAGCTGCACTTGATGCAGTACTGAGAGCACAGGCCCTCGCTACCAAGCATGTGTTGAAACTTGGCTTCTGGGATGGTATAATAGTTCAGAGTTGTCCCAGCCAGAGGCTGGCTGATTGCAGGGACTGGAGGTGTGCCTCAAACAGTGCTAGTGGAAGCAAGCTTGGGGTACATTGGCAGTCCAGTTGGAAGCTGCCAGAAAGCACCATTGCATTAATCATGACTAGTTTGGGGCTCCACAGGCAGAGGATGTTGTTGCTTAAAGCAACTTGCAAGGACTCGCTGAGTAGCTCAGTAATACAGCTGCCATTGTGTTAGTGCAGTGTACCCACATAGCCGCATAACAACATGTGTGGTTCCAGCTGGACAAATGCTTAGCAGTGTCAATAGGTCCAGCATATTTTCTTGAGGGAGGCTCTGTGTCCACTGTTCCCACTCGTTCCCTAATATCAGCCACATGCCTTGTGTCTCCGTCAGTTATGTAATTTCCAATTTTCCTCTGGGCTGAAGGTGAAGTCCACCCTGGAGACAGAAAATTGGCATTCGTCTTACTCATAGTGCTGGCATCCCTCCCAGTGAGTCTCCCAAGTGGCATGATGTTCCAATAGGGGATGAGCTGAGCAGGGATCCCTGTCTCTGTTAGATGTATTTGCCATACACACCTCATCCCAGGTTACAGCTTGGAGCGCTTCTTCCGTGGTTTGTTTTAGAGCCCCAGTGAGGTTAGTGGGATCAGTTGTGCTGCTGGTTACCCTATTTTCTGTTTGCAGCAAGTTAATGTGTGTGGGTGGGCTCATCTAGTTGGATACACTGTTGGCTTGATTACTTGATCTACTTTTTACCCTAGTGCTTCCACCTTCTGCAATATTGACACCCCATGCCTGCATTAGCAGTGTTGCACAGGGCTCTTCTGTGGTGTGTTTCCTCCACCTTAAATATCATAGGCCACTTGCAGGGCAGAAGGCTCTCAGCAACATCAGCTCGCTTAGTGCTCTTGGAGTAGCGATCACACATGAACCAGGATAGATGTCAGCATGGGCTCTGAGCAGGGACAAGTCCACAAAATAGGCCTTTAGTCCTCTTTATCTGCCCTCCAGGGCATACTTGGATTGGGCAGGGCAGTGCTTGAACCCTGTAACTGTCAGATTAATATTTAACAAAAGTAGGCTCCTGCATATAGCAGTATCGCAGGGGTAGGTCATAGTTTTGCACCTGAATTGCAAGCAGTTTAAAAATTATGTGCCTAGTTGGGTTATCTCTTCAGGTAATCCACAGTTTTGTTTCTTCCTTCTTAGGTGGGGGACACTTACTCCCCTTGCGGCACTGGCAGCGTACCAGGCTTAGGATAAATATGAGGTTGAAGGTTGTAGAGGGGAATCTCCACATAGAGGTTGGGTTTACCTGTAACACTCCCATCCCCTTCCTATTGGTTAACCATTGCATGAATTTCGTTAAACCCTAGTATGCTTCCATGATGGTTATATTTCACTTCCCATAGCCAGCGTCTCATTGGATCATAGTGTTGCTACAAAGGTTGCGGCCAGGAGTATGTGACAAACGTGTGGACTGGGGTAGTCAGAGTAGTATGAGGGGGGTAATTTGAAGGTGAGAGTGGAGAATGGCACAGCTAGAGCCATATCCTCAGGGCCACATCCTTCCCTCATTGGATTATAAGCTAAGAAACCTAGTTTCTGTGCAAGAAACCTAGAAGCGCCAGTCCCACAGCAACAAGTGCCTCCTGCCAAACCCCTCTCCATCTGTATCTGTGACAGGGCCAAGCTTGTACTCCAGCAGTGGGGGCTATGCCAGCTCCACGTAGGTCATCTTGCTTGTCATGAGTCTAGCAAGGTGTTTACCTCTCCTTGCTTTTAAGAAATGTAGCCCACCCATGACCTTGACCTGGACCTTGCTCAGCAGGACAGTATTCATATGGTGTAGGCAGACCAGCCTGTCTTGCAACAGAGCTGGGTGGTGCATCCAATAGACACATCTATCCACACTACCCCCTTCCAGTAGGTATGGTTCATAGTGGGTGTTTTGATACCTGCTACAGAGGTAATGACAGAGGAGTGCAAGAAGGGTGCACTTACCACTGGTGTACAGGAATATGGGGCTTGGTGCAGGGTTCTGCCTTGTTCAGGTCCCATATAGCTGTATAGATAGCAGCCATCCTTCCTTCACGTCTTTTGACAGTGACCAGTCTATGAGATTGTTGCCCTTAGCATGGATATCTGTAAAATAAAGTGTAACTCACTTTTTCCAGGCCCAAACTCTACAGTTTATATGATCCTGCTTCCCATGTGCCACCCTCATTATGTGAAGGTACAAGATTGCCTTCCTTCATTACTCTTTTGCCAGTCTATACTATTTTGCTGGAGCTGTCCATGAAAAACTGTGTACTTCTGATCCATCACTGTTTTGTCATGGAAGGGGCCCTCTAGGATGTGACTGCTTCGTAGAGGGGTCCATGTTCCTCCTTACATGCAGATGGGCTGTGTTGCAGCAGGTTTTTGCACTAACATCATTAAGATCCCGCTGCCTGTATCTCCTCTGTATTTGGTACTTCTGTTGAGGACAGGAAGGTGCACCTTCGCTAGGCAGTGGAAGATAGACTCATGCCTTCTTCTCTCCTGTTAACAGAGTCCATATCACTGTGTGTGGACCGGGTACATGCACAACTTGGTCTCTCATCAGGGCTCCTTTCTGTTACAGTGCTCATTAGGGAAATGTGGTGCTGAGCCTTTGCCTAAGAAGCTGTTCCTACATCAGCACCTGACTGAGAGCCTTCGTGGCTGAGCGGAGGTACCAACCCCTGGGCAGGTGCACTGTGTTGGGTATTGCCTTCCCCAATGTTTGCAGTTCCTGGGATGTTTGTAAATGTCATTCTGGAGATGGAGCTCCTGTACATGCAGGGCTGGGTGCATGACACTGGTCTGTTGTGTGGGTGGGCACTTATGACTTAAGTACAGAAAGAAGCATCCTCTTAGGTTTTACGGCAAAGGAAGTGAGTCCTCAAGCCTTGGGTTTTTGGCACAATTAATGAGAAAAAAATCTCAATACTCCAATGTAGTTTATGTGTTTAAGAGACAATCATTAATAATACAACATAAGGGCACCTACACACGGGCTCCTGACAGTCTGACCCTCCATTAAATCACTGTATTCACTAAAGCAAATCACCCTGAGGGTTTCAGTCCCTGGGAAGTTTAAAGAGTTCAAAATACAATTTTTTTCCAAATTGTGCTGAAAAGCTGAAATCAAACATTTCAGAACACGTTCAATTTCACTGCCCTTGACGAGGTTCATTCTGCTAGTATCAAAGCATTTGATTAACTTCAACATTTAATTTACTTGAATAATTTATCACTAGTGGAGTATATATAAAGTGAAAAATGACATGGGTATTTTAACTGCATAAAAAGAAAATGCTTTAATAACATTTCCCTTGAAAATTAACATAATACTTCTATTCTGGCCTATTTCTACTCAGTCTAATCAGCACCTTGTGATACAAAATACTTCCATGAAAAATTTTTCAAAAGCTCTGATAATAATTATCCCCTAGAAGCAGTAAAAAAGCAGGCATTCAGCCAGGAATAATAGCTCAGCCTGGTACCCTGGGAAATTCCTCTTTCTGCCTTGCCCAAAAATCTTATCAACAGGTGGCTTTGGCAATTCTAGCTGCTGCTGGTGTGAAAACACAACAATTAACAATTAGAATCACAAAATTGCTTTAAAGGAACCTTGTTCTTTTGCTACTTTGCTGGGAAGAGTCTGTATAACCTCTCTACAGTAGCTTCATCCATCCGTTAACTAATATTCGTATCATGACATGCTTTTCCTTTCCTTGATTTTGACAGGGCTCATTCAATATTTAAAGATGTGCTGGAGTGCTAGCAAGCATTAGCAGACACCTACAGAGATCCACACATATCTCATTTATTTCTCCCCAAATGAATTTCCACGATGATCTAAACCATTCCAAGTTCTCCTTGATTTCTGAGGGTCCCTGGGCGCGTGCTCTGAAGTGATGGGCAGAGCAGCTTGCATGTGTCTAACGTTGTGAGCCACGAATGGACAAACAATGACAACTGACATCTGACAAAGTCTTTTCTCTCTTTCACAAACAGCTAATATGCCAGAGGATTATCCAGATCAGTTTGATGACGTAGTGGACTTTATTCAAGCCACCATTAAAAGACTGAGGAGGTCACCAGATAAACAGACTCCAATTTTTTCTAGGCGGGAGAGAAACCGGCAAAACGCAGCCACAAACATAGAGAATTCCAGCAAAAAGGGAAGGAGGAATCAAAAGGGCAAAAATCGAGGATGTGTCTTAACAGAAATACATTTAAACGTGACTGACTTGGATTTGGGATATGAAACCAAAGAAGAGCTAATTTTCCGGTATTGCAGTGGATCTTGTGATGCAGTCGAGACCACCTATGACAAAATTTTAAAAAACTTAACCAGAAAGAAAAAACTAGTCACGGACAAAGTGAGGCAAGCTTGTTGCAGACCCACAGCCTTTGATGATGACCTGTCCTTTTTGGACGATAACCTGGTTTACCACATACTAAAAAAACATTCCGCAAAAAGGTGTGGGTGCGTCTGATGGCTGCACGCCAGAGGCAGAGCCAGTTTTGCATTCCTGCTACGATGCAAAGAGAGGGACCAAGGTTCCCTGGGAAGCGCCTGCTCAGAGAGTTGAAGAGAGGACCAAGAATGCAGAACAAGGGGACATGAGAGCCTGGGATGGGCGTGCTAGACAGCATAGGAGGATGAAGGCTTTTGATGTTCTGCAGGAAAGTAAATAAAAGCTCAGGTGGAGATGCCGATGGCTGGATGGCGTGCACGCTCCCTTTCCTGTTTGACACAGTCCACCATCATTGAGACTCAGATCCGTGAAGAATGTGCTTAAAAATACAACGCTGCCATACCACGCTGTGTTATAGTTACACCATCTGTGCCAGCAAGCTTAGCTGAGAAGTAACTTAGGAGTATCTTACTCATCCCCTGTGCCCTGAGCTTTACTGAAAGACATGTGTTACTCTCATTGAAAGGTGGTTCCTAAGCACTTAGGAAAACTTCTAAGCTACAACCTTGTAAGTAAGATGATACCAAGCAAGTATCAAAATTCCCAGGCTCAGGTTCTCTAGGGCCTGTATCGATATGAAGCAAAACAGTTCCCCTTACTGGTTAAGTTTGGTTATTTCGATCTCATGTTTCTTCAGAACAAGTGTAGGATTTCATTCTTCTGCTACCTAAGAAAACAAGTTGAGTTTTTAAGCACTTCTTCCTAGTATAGTGAGAGAAATAACAAGCCCAGCCTACACAAAATGTGTTTCTTTTGGTTTACAAAGGACTAACGTCACTTGCGTAACTACGTTTCTATTTGGTCATGGTGAGTGAGCAGAGAGTACTTGATGCAATGCATCCATTCAGAGACATAAATATACAGAAGATATTTATTGAGATTAAGTTATTGTTATTTATTGCAGTTCAGTAATGAGTCTCCTTTCCTTATTTATTGAAGTTTCTTTTCAAAGGTGCCAAAGTAGAAGATGCTTGGAAGATACAGAGAGACAATGAAGCTGGGAACAACAGTCCATGCTTTTGATTGAAAGTGTTAACTTGAATGCAAAAAATCACTTACTTTACCTTTTTTTTTTTTTAAACAAAATCCTGATTACGTTCACAAAATGTAGTGCCGGAGCCTGCAGCTCTTGCTCCTGTTCACCAGTACTTTTGAAAATTATACATGCACAGGAGCAGCAATGTCTCTGGATGAGTGAAGGTTGCAGGACTTTGCTCAATTTGTTAGAAAAACTAATTCTAGTCATATTTTGAATGTAGCCACATTTTTTTCTCACACTTTTTGCCGACTGACCTCATATAACTGTTGACAAATGGAAAATAATCACATTTAGCCTTATAATTTCTTGTTATATTTATTTAAGCTTTTTCTTCCGTATTTCCGTATAGAAGAGGTTAAATCCATCTTATTAGTTAGCCCTGGATTTAATATAACCTGCAGGTAAACAATTGTGTTAAATAACCAAAGTATTTTGTGTAATTTGCTGAAACGTCACAGGCATTGTACCCATGCAGCAGAACAGTCTTGAGTTTCCTTAGGATGAGGGAGGTTGCACAGCAAAGGCGTTCATACCTGACTGCTAACGCAAGCTCTTGTTCTGGAGACTTTTTTCCCAAAGGAGCAGCAGTGCAGGTCACTAGACATACCTGACAACCAGTGAAGCATCAACTCCCACAAAAACAACAGGAAGAAAAAAATCCCTACTGAAAACCAAAATAAGGATGGTCCAACCTTTTATCTCATGCATGCAATGGCTCTCCATACTCATTTTGCCCTGGGCCCCTCGGGGCACCACAGAAGAAGAGACTAGAAGTCAAAAAGTCCAGAACAGGCATAGAAATACGTACCAGGTATACGAAATGTAATTCAGCCCTGACCTCGGCTGCTTTCCTGGGGCAGGAGGAAGGCAGCCCCCAAGCCCACCCACGGGGTCCATTCTCACACTGCCACGGGGATACCGTACCCTCCATGTTGGGCAGGGGTGGTACAGCTGATACCACTGCCAGCATCAGCATGATTTGGGCAGTAAAAGCCTGATAAGTTGAGGGTTAACTGCACTGCTGGGTGGTTCACCTGGCACAGAGCTCAGAGGTATGCTTTCACTTGCCCTCATTGCTGGAAACTTTTCCCAAAGCATTTCCAGCACAGCTTGAAGAGGCTGCAAGCAAAGCAAATCCCTCTGTTCATAATATAAAAGGGTAAAGTTTGTGATTTTTTTTTTATATTTTTTAGACCTTACTGAAGACAGGAGTGTGCTTCTCTGGAGTTTTTTACTTCATCTGCGATTTATGTCTCAGTCATTTGTGTTAATCAACCAAAGTTCTCTACAGACTTTATTTTTGTACAATATTCATTTTATAACTTTTTACAAAATAAAACTAATTTCTATGGTTACCTGATTGTTGCACGTGCTTCCTCCCCATTGTACTACTTCCAAGTTACAGTATTGCCTGTTTCCCAACGTGCGTGGGGCAACACTGAAGAGCCAGCAAGTCTTCTACACAGTAGAGCTTTTCTCTCCTATCTCAACAGCATCTTTAATGTGGATCAGGGATGTCTGTAGCTTCTTAGCAGAACAGAAAATGCATGGTAAGCAGTGACACATTAATCACCCCAGTGACAGTCTGAAGCCAGGTGTTACCCAAGCTGTCCCTTGCCTATGCGGGGCTGCAGTGGCTTCATGGTGGCCTTGGCTATGCACGGCCACAGTTGCTGTACTCAGAGATTTGCATTTTGCTTTGCTAACCCAGGCATTACACCAGTTGGACTAAATTCCATCCACTTTGGCAGTCTTTTTCCCTTCATCTTTAAATAGGAGAATACAACTTGAGGAATTTTATTTTCCACCACCATCATAGAAAAGATGAGGGCGGGTTTTGTGGCTGTGGCCAGCAGTATTTTCTCAATTGTTTTGTGTTAAGCGCTGCAGTTGCCATCGCGGAGACAATAAATGCATGCAGACTTACAGGTTTTGACACTGGGCTCTGTACTCCTCAAAACTGCTACAGAGAGGAAGAGGGGGGTGTCTCAGCAGTGAGCAGGAGATCAAACACTCTTTTTCTTAATGTACGGCATATGGATGCCTTGGTTTCATTTGTGACGAGTGAGGCCCTGCACGCAGCTCTAGCCCGGCTGCTGGAACACAAAGCAAAGCTCACAAGTGCTGCTGCTTTATTGAAGACGTTCCTCCTTGCATGCCACCGCCTCCACTCCTTGCAGCAGAAGCCCATCCACCATGCACAAAGGTTGATGATTGCAGTCTGGTTGAATATGGCACACATTAAGTGTTTGGCATGAAAATGACCTGCAGCTTCACATTCACTGGAGACCCTGCACTTTCCCAAGAGCTGGAGGGGGTGTCTGTGTAAAACACATCTGTGAGGTGCTCTGAAGATTAATCTCTGATCTTACAGCCCAAACCTTCTGTCTCCTCTTACGTGGATGGGGAAGCACAAGGCCAACACTGAAGTCTTGCTTGCAAGGCTTTGAATGCACCACGTAATACCTGTCAGAAGCAGGTTTGCTTGCATGGAGCTGTTTCACCCTCCTTCCCCAACCTTCCCGGTGAGCCTAATACTGGAGAGAACAGATGGGATTTTGCCATTGCAACCCCAGGCTTGCCACTGCTGGGCTGGCACCTAGAGCCTCATTTTCTGGTTAAAGTAAGGCTTGCAGTATTTCCCTGTCATCGTGCAGCCGTTAAAGCAGTTTGAAATCTTCAGCTGGCAGGTTGTATAAAAGCTTCCAAAAAGGACTTAAACTTTCATTTGTCACTATGTAGTGCCAGCCCTAGGACAGACACTATGTCACTGCTTGAGTAGCAGTGACAGCATTACTCCGGGTCCATTCTGGAAGGAGAAGATGCGCGCCAAGTTAGATAAATTATTTACAAGGGAGAGAATGGACTAAAACCCGTAATTATTTATACTTCCTAATATTAAAATCAGGAGGAGGTTAAGTCTTATTACTTGACATCTTGATAAGGATTTTTTTCAGAGTTTTACATTGGGTTTTGTTGCATCTGTTGGCACTGTGCTGTCACACAAGAAAGGCTGATTAGAGACTTAAGACAAATTATTAATATCTCAGGGAAAAGCGGGTATTTTGCAGGAGGGCATATTTAGTGATGCAACTTGGAAATCTGGCCCTCAGAAAGCCCCCTCCAGCAGAAGGGACTGTAGCTGTGTACATCCCACAGGCAGTGTCACCCACAGGCAGGGTATCAAGAGATAAACTGTAATGATACCAAGTCACAGAATCACAGAATGGTAGGGGTTGGAAGGGACCTCTGGAGATCATCTAGTCCAATCCCCCTGCTAAAGCAGGTGCCCCTAGCAAGCTCTCCATGTGCTCTGTCCCACAGCTGTCTGGTGATGCTGGTCTCAGTGCAGAGAGGATGAAGTAGGCAGAACTGTGTTTGATTTTGGGTTGTTTCACCTCTGACCGCAAAAAGGGAGGAAAGCCAAAGGCAGCCAGTGCCTCAGCCTGGAACAGCGCAGGAGGAAACCAGCAGCAGCCTTGCTTCTTGCAATCTGGATGGCTAACCAAAAATACAGAGGAAAATATCAGGATGAAGAAAACAAATGGAGCTGACACATTGTATAAATAGGTCTTCAAATGTCACGCATGGCTGGAACAAAGACGTTTTGTTCCAAAGCAAGAGACGGCTTGAAATGGCTCAGTAATACACATTGAGAAGTTTGCTTATTTGGAACAGAACTCTTCTAATGAAAAGGTTAATTGTGTTGCAATGGAAAAGAAAGAAGGCGAAGCAAAGGCCAGGCCTGCACTCCTCACCCTAGCAAAATTTCCCACTGGCTTGAAGTTAAGATTTTCTATAGCAAACATCACAGAAGTGAACCTCTAATGTTGCAATAAATTATACAGTAGGTATATTCACGGGTCAATAAAAATAGCTAAACAAACCATATATTCTAGCAGTATTAAACCCAGTGGCTTTCAGACAAGCCGCAGCAGCAGCCAGCAAGAGAAACAGTGTTCAGCTCGGCTTGGTGCCGGGAAGTTTCCTTGGGCAGGCACTGAGTGCCGGTACTCGAGGTCAGCACTGAGACATCTTCGCTCACTGTTGGCTTTTTCAGTTCAAAAATGCAGCATTTTGTTCATTTTTCCCCAAAAGGGTCACTCACAAATGTGGAAACCTTTCCATTTTGCAGCTGAAGAAAAGGCAAAGAACAGGATAGGCTTTTGAAGGCTGTGAAGGGCTTCTGTAATTACCCACAGGGCTGAACGTTTGTGGGCAGCTTCCCTAGCTTTTTGACAGCAACCCCAGCAGTAGGCCACAGGTGCAGTTTTCCTCCAGCTGCCCCAAACCTTTGGTTTCTTGTCTGCCAGTGCATTGGATTAGGAATGCTTTCTTCTCTGTCACCTCTGAGAAAATACAAACATCAGTCCCTGTCCCAGAGCTGCACATCTTATCCCCAAGTGGTCCTAGCAGGTCTAAAGCCACCAACGTCCTCACCAGAGCTGCTCCCTTGACTGTCATGGAGTTAGTCCAGTTTCACAGGAGCATAAATAAGCATATCAAATTTGTTGATTTTCTTGGCAATATTCAAGTACGAATAAAAAGACTGGATCCTTGTACAATACCCCTAGTCTGTTTCTTTCTCAAATTTCTCTTACTTATTTCATGCGTCCTGGGATTTCCAGAGCTTCAACACTTTTCACTGCATTCTTACGATGTTGCTAACCCCACTTCTTTTCTCCCTTTCCATTGGTGCTTTCCCACAGCTTTCTCTTCTTGATTGTCTCATCACTCCCACATTAAACTCTGGCACCACAGATGCTGTAAACATGTCCAAATATCCCCTTATTTCAGGTGAAAAATCATTCCCCTCTAAGACACAAACAGGCAAGGTTGAAGATCTCCCAGTACCCCATCTCTGGTGGTGGTCCTCAGCTGGGAAAGAGTAGAATAAAAAGACAAATTGGGAGTGGTATTTTCCCTGGAAACCTCATCCCAGCTCCAACAACTTGCAGTTCAGAACTTTCTGAGACGGATTTTTTTTTTTATGTCCAACAGCCCTTGGCAGATCTGTTTGCTTGGGAAGGCACCCACATCCTCCTCTGTGAATTTGTTTTCTTTCAGGCTCCCGTGTGCTCTAGGGCAATTTAATTCTGTGCAATGCAAAGAAGCACTTTTCTGCTGGCACTAAACCTCCATTTCATAGATTGCCCACTCATTCCTCTGGCTTGATGAGTTGCCAGGCCTCCGCCACCTTCATAGTCTGCAAGGGTCTGTCCAATCTGAGGAGCTCTCATATCTCTCACCGTCTGTGTCTTCTCCCTCTCTTTGAATCAGACCGTGTTCCTCCTGAGGAAGATGCTCTCATCAGCATGCTGGATGGGAACAGACCTTCCATTTCCACAGAGGCACATTGATATTTTCTATTCTGTTTTCTATTCTGTTTCAAATAATTCCTTTCAGATGCTGGATGGGGAAATCATCAGAGACATGACTTCAGAGGCAACATGCTGCAACCTTTTGTGCATCCCCTTCATTTAACACCAAAGATTTTGTCAGTTATCAGGTCTGAACCCAACTGTGTTGGTCTTTGAAAGATAACACATGGCAGCCTAAATAAGATTTCATTTTACTGATGTGAAACCATTGTGTGCAGTTGGTATGAAGGCAGAAGTCATTGCCCCAGGGCTGTGCCACTGTGTGGCACCAACAGATATCCACCTCCCAGAGCTGTCAATGTATGGAGACACCAAGTCTCTAGGTTTGAGGCACCCATCTGACTTACTTAGGAGCAAATCTTACGTGTTATTGCTCACAGAAGAGACCGTCTTCTGGATTAAAGGGTTAAAGGGTTAAAATCTTATCTTCTAGGAGCTACCCAGAGGGCTGCCTTAAAATGAAAAGGATCGTAGACAAAGAGTTGGCCCTTCTTGAAAACAGTAATTACTGGAGGAAGGGATACAGCAGTAGGCCAAGGACAAGCAATGGTGGCCAAGTGCTGCTGCAAACAACAGGTTCAGGGAGAACCAGAAATGTGGCACAGCACACACACCCTGCCCCCCCAACCCCTGCTAATCAGTGGAAAAGGGTTTCTGCCAGGCCAGGAAACAAGTGGGTAAATGCAGAAATGTATGCAAAAGAAAAAGTTTCTGTGGCTCTCACACAGAGCGGGTGCCTACCCATGATGAAGAAAGGAAGGTGCAGATGTTTGGGAGGAGCAGAAGAAAGTTCTGCAGCAGTTTTTTTCTGGTGTTTATCTAGGAGGTGAAATTCTGCTAACAGCAAATCTTTTCCTATCAAGGATATCTGGTTTCATTTCAACTACAAGTGGGAATCTCATTTAAAATCCCAGAGGAAGTCAGTGAAAACGAGGCATTTTTGCAAGGAGTACGGAAACCTTCCTTTCTGGTTCTGACAACTAGTGGAACAAAATTTGGAATAGTTAAAAAAAGTTCTTCAAAACTTTGGAATTTGTTCCATTAGTCTATTAAGAAAGGCTTGGTAACACATTAGGCTGATTTCTTAGTGTCAGTAATATAGTGACTAATATAGAACAATGCAAGTCTCAGTACTAGACTGCAGTCTTTGCAGTAGACAGCACTTTATATTTGACTGTGAGTGAGTCTGCGTATTATGTGCTAGTATGAACCAATGAAGCACCTCTGTGTCATGATATCTCTTTGGCTAGCTGCCCTGGGGAGATAGCTTTACATCCCTTTAAATCTTTGTCTATCCTTTCAGAATAGATGTGATATTGGCCATATTTAATGTAAACAAATCTCTCATAGATTTTTTCCTACATGACATCGGTGACATGACATGACGTTTCCCTACTTCGCATGCTTTTTTGTACAAGGTGAAATAATCCGCAGCCTGAAATTGTTTCCCCGTTCCCAACCATCTGAAAGATAAATGGAAAACAGGAGTGCCCAGAATCAGAGGACACAGTGATTCTATTGTACTTCAGACAAGAAAGTTCATTAAAAGTTTCATGTATTGGTCTAATTTACCCATCTCATGATAAACCATAAATATCCTCTATCTTCTCTGACATTAACTAGAGACTCAGAAGTGTACTTTAAAATTACACTGTGTGAAGCTTTTGAGCAAATATGGTAAAGCCTCTCTGAAAAACAAAGGTAATCCCTCTGAGCTCACATGGTCTCAGTCATGTTTATTCACGTCTTCCAGCGTTATAATTCAATAAATACTGCTATGGCTTAGCTAGGACAGCCACTAAATGTATAGTTTTATGGCTGAGTCTGCTCTCTGGTGCTCATTTAATCATGTGTTTTATTGTCAGCTCTTCTCAAACTGTCAAGTGTTGTTCCTTATGAGAGAGAGAGACCTGCTTTCTGTAACACACATCCCCCCTAGTCCCACTCATCATTTGGTACTATTGCCTTTCTTTTCTCTAGCCTGCTGATGACATTTATGGCTATTTTTTCCTAAGATATAGCACAGTTTTAAAACAGGGCCTCTTTTTCACATTTTAGTGCTTTGGCTCAATAATTTCTCACACACTAGAAATGGCCCAGCTGATGTCTTGATCTTTATATCCATTCCTGTCCAAAAGCTGTAAGCAGCAGTGAAAACTCACTGTGTGACTCATTTTGCCTTTCTTCAGGAGGCCCCATGGAAAATCCCTTTCCTGCTCTGCTCAGCAACACAAATGCAGAAGCCACATGCGCCATGGTCCATGGCACCAGGCTGCTGCTCTGAATGCTGAGCCTCTGCCACCCTCCCTGAGCACAGACCCTGTGAACACGGGCAACAAGGCCTATTTGATGGAGAAACACAAACATTTGCCCATATTCACATCCAACAGAGGTCTACAAGTGGCACAACACTGGAAACTGGTGGTATATAAATCTGTGGTGGCCTCCTTTGCGNCAAGTCCTATTTGATGGAGAAACACAAACATTTGCCCATATTCACATCCAACAGAGGTCTACAAGTGGCACAACACTGGAAACTGGTGGTATATAAATCTGTGGTGGCCTCCTTTGCGCACAGGCGTTACTGATGCTATGGGGCTGTCTGTGTCCATAAGTCTCAGAACAGAATAGAACAGAATAATAGAAAGAATAGAATAGAGTAGAAGAATAGACTATTTCAGTTGGAAAGGATCTACAACGATCATCTAGCCCAACTGCGTGACAAATTCAGGGCTTGTCAAGTTAAAGCAAGTCCTCCGAGCCTCATCCAAGGAACAGAACACAAGGATCAGGGGGGAGAGGTGCCACTTCAGTGGTTACTAGCCTCATTCAGACCCACACGGATTCACACAGGCAACTGTTTAGCAAGAGGAACCAAGTAAACAGTCTGTGTCTTGGGCTTTTATGCGTTTCCATGTACAAACATTTCAAGAAGAACAGTAAAGATTGACTGTTTTTCCTTTGCTTTTTCAAACTCAGCAGTTTGCTCCTCCATCAGAAGTCAGCTCAGCAAAACGGAAACCTTTTGTGATAACTCAACCATTCAGCCAACACTTCCTGCGGCAAGCAATAAGGGGAGCTCAGCTCACCTCTCCCATGGATCTCACACAGCACGTCAGGCTATACAGCAAAGCCAAACCAAAGCGCTCTGGCATTGCAGAGATGAAATATGCCACCAGGTTTTAAAATGAATCCTTACCTGCTCACTCCTGGCACTTCCACTACTGGTCTGCAAGCAGGTTGTGCTCATCCTGACAAGTCTTGTGATCAGCCTGCTGATGGGATGCTCATCAGGGCATACATATTCACACTTTCTGGGACATGGTGAAACAAAAAACAAAGCAGAAAACAGCCATTCCTTTCTGATAGCTAACCACTACAGAACCATCCTGCTGAAGGCAATGGAAGACAGCAACTACTTCCACATCATCAGTTTGAGAGGAGCAAAATCACCTGAAAGGAGAGTTCTAATACGGCATTAAGTCGCACAGTTTTGATCTTTTCACCCATGTGCTTTCTAAATGTTCCCCAAAAGCCTAGCTCTTGCTCTATGCTGTCTGTACTGCCAAGAGTTCCCAAAACCACTCAGCAAATGGGATGGATGAGAATGCAGTGAGAAAGCAGAAAGGTGCCTGGAGCTGGGAGGCCAGGCTGCAATATCACTGTTTCAATCCAGCTGAAGAAAATGCTCTTTTTGAAATGTTACAGAGAGCAATAAATGTGTGTTTCCTGACCTCAGCAGGGGTCTGGCTGAGAGGAGCCCATTTCAGTTGCCAAAGCCATCCACATCAGCTTTGCGGATTTGCCAGCTCCCTCTGCAAGATGGCCTGCAACATGTGTACACATGGTATCTGGCAACAATAATTCAGAGAAAATGAAAAATGCTTCTCATTCATTACAAACAAATGGGTACAGTGCAATCCCAGGCAAACTTTTGCAAAGCAGGCAGCTTTATGGATTAAAAAGGAAGGTAGTGAAAAGAGAGCGTGGGGGCCCAGGGGACCCCTGACAAGAAATGCGTGGGAACAGTTACTTCAAAGAAGGGAGTAGATATCTAGGAAAACAGCAAGTTTCCAAATGCAGCCTTTGCTTTCTGCTCTGGAAGAACAGAGCTGTGCCCGTGGCAAGCCTGGGCACTCACATGTGCACGGCCAGGGCTGCAAACCGCAGCCACCATCAATGCCTTGCTCCCAGCGTGGCTTCTCATCATCAAGTTACCCTCAAAACAATTACTTCTGGCATTTTAAAGCCCTGTCACTCTGCAGGTCTGGGCACCTTCTGAGAAATAAACAGGCTTTCATTTACTTTCAGGTTTCTTCCTTGTAGAGGCCCTTGTCTGTCAGGGCCTGTGATACCAGCACTCGAGGTCACTGGAAGAGAAAACCTACAGACAAACCTTAGAGGGCAGCCCCAAAGCTCATCTGAACAGGGAAGTTCCAGATGAAGGCACTAGAGCTGTAACAGTGAGTAACTGCTGACGCGGCTCAGAGCTGCTTAGCCACGCAAAATTTGAGGAAACCAAACTGTGTCTGCATCTATGCCTTTACTTGATGGTGCTCCTCAGTCTTCTCTGATATAAAATTGGCAACTATTCAGAAGAAGGCTCAGCAACTAAGTGGAGAAATGTATGGCACATATGTCACAGCCAAGAGTGAAAAACCTATAGCACGTAACATAGGCGAGCAAATAAACCACTTTTATGAAAAATATGATATGACACTCAACTTGGATTTGGATTGTATCTGGTGTGTACACAATGTGTGGATAAAATTTAATTCTCATTTTACCTTTGGCAAACGTGTATTTATTTATACACATCAACCGTGTATACAGTACAGAGTTCGTAAATTGTCTTATTGATAGGACCTCAATATAAACATAGCCAATTTCATAGTCAGCAATCAAAATGCTAAAATCAATAGCTCATCTGGTATCTCCAAATCAATCACAAACTGTTAGATTCATCACAACATTTCTATTATCATTGGTTTAAAAGCTATAATTGTGCTTTCCTGAAGGTTTACAGGGAATAACAGCTGGCGGCAACACCACCTGGGAGTCACAACGGGAGACCTTTGGTTGGGAGTTGTTTTACTTTCCCTTGTAAAAGCTCTGTTGTGTTTACTTCACTAAAGTTTAACTTGGCTATGATTTCATGACTCCTGAATTCACGCTGCCCCCCAGCCAAGCCATAGAATAGCCAAAGACTCAATAAAGATGAGTGACATCATTAACCCAATACAGTAGCTATTCAGACGTACGCTGTGGTCTCATTACATAATCACCTAATTTTAGCTACTGAACGAGCCACATACAGTACCACAGTGTATTATGAGCTCTGAATAACTGTCTAATATCCAGATGCTTTTTCCAAGGTTATTTTGTTTTCCTGGTTTAAAATTATTTCCTTATGCAAATCTCAAGGTGTTATTTTCCTTTAAGCAAACGCTCTCTTCAAAACTTGTTCAAGACTTTTGCTGCTCTTGATCACTTTGATGCATTAATGGGTCATCATGGTTGCAATGGTGTGCATGGCACTAACACAGAGCACAGAACCTCAGGATTTTATAATGACCGTCAATGGGAACAGCCCTAAGAAAACAGTGAGGTGATACAAGCCTTAACTCAAGCACCAGACACACAGATGCTCAAGTAAAGGTGCCTGGTTTGTTAAAAGTAGTTGTTTCTTGTAGTTTTACAAAATACCGATGAAAATATTTTTTAAATCAGAAATATTTTGAAGCAAGGACTTCTTTTTCCTACATGCTACAACAGCAGCATCTCCAAGCCTTGTTTTCTGCAATCAATTAACAGCAGACACATTTGTATTTGATGCCATTTATAGGTACAAATTCCAGATACAAATTAAATGTGGTAGCTTAGATGTGCTAGCAGTAGTGTTGGAAATCCATCAGATGGATGTTCCACTGTTGAAAAAGAAGTAAGAAAGCAGGCCTTTCATTGCAGCAATCCCACGTGCAATTGCTTTCGGGCATTGTGAATGCCTTCCAGGTACCTTGCGTATTATGCACACCATGTGTACAGGCCCCACAGATTGCACCACATACAAAACAAATCCAATGATCCTATTTGATCCAATTTTCCTTTCTTCAGATTTTTGTCTGATATTTTTACATAACCGTACTTTAGCAATAAGAATTGTAATTTTAAGAACCTCCGAATTTCTATAGTGTTTTTCATCTAAACGACTTAGCGCACTAAATGTCAGAAGTTCTAATTGCTAATTGCACAGAAGTTCCTGTGCCTGTAGAAACTTACTGAAAAGAGGTTGACGGATTTCTTTGCAATTAGAGAAAAGATGCAAGACTGTCTACAGTGCTTGTACCAAGGCACTTTATTATGGAGCATGCAGAAGATTACATGTACAAGCCGATTCATATGTTATGATCTCCAAAACCACAGTTCTGCTAATCTCCCCCATCCCCATACTGGCCATTTGACTTTCTCTCTTGGCACACACTCCTACGTTGCTGCCCAGAGCTGTTCTCCAGTGGGGAGAGCTGGCAGCTGGTCCCTGTCCCTTGTGTAATCAACTAGCTCACCTCAGAGATATGCTCACATTGTGCTGGCGCAGACTCACTTCTTCCACTTTGCAGCCCTACGATCTGCAGACAGAACTCTGGCCCAGCTTTCTGTCTAGTTAAAACAAAACTAGTGTCTTTGTGACAATTTCTGAAAAAACAAACATGCTAAAACCCAAGGCAACATCCTCTGCTGGCTTAAGTAACGGCAGCTCCTTAGCACTCACTTCCATTAGCAGAGGTCCTGGCTCCTGAACTCCAATTTGCTCTGTGCTACTGGCACAATATTTTTGATTGTGGTGTTAGTAGGAGTCAAACAAATCACATTAATGTTGGGAGCTGAATGTTTGTGCTACAAAGTGCAGCTAGCTGTGCATAGCTTTCCCCCTCCTCCCCAAGCTTCTACTCTACAATAATACCATGGTAACTAACTACAAAAATTCTCACGTAGTAAAAACTAGCTGTAAAAATCCCTATTTAAAAAAAAATATAAATCACATTGAATTGACAGATTAAAAATGAAACTGAAGCCCAGCCGTGTGGGAACGCTGAGCAAAGCAAATGGGAATGCCGATTGTGCCTTGGGACAAGGACGACAGTCCAGCTGTCCCACTGGGGTCCTGTCTGTTGGTCTAGGCATTTATAAACAGTGTAAGTGAAATAGCAAGATTTGACTCTGCCCAGGACTGTTGAATTCCAGCCTCTGCATTAATTCCTGTAGGCAGAGGGCCCTATGTTTGAGATTCCGATTGTTTTTAATTAAAAAAAACTTGGCTCCAGAGCAGTGCAGCATGATTCAGTAATAAACATCACCAGCACCGAGCCTGGGATGTGGAGAGCCAGCACAGCGCCCTTGCTTCCCAAAGGAAGCAAAATGTTCCTCGGCCACATGCAGACAACCGCGTGCCAGGAGGAGCGAGTTAAGGAGCAGAGTGAAGGCAGACAAGCATAAAGCAGAATTAAGCAACGTGTCAGTTGGGGTATATTTCCAAAGGAGCCATTTCAGCCTGAATTACCAGTGTGACATGCCCACAACCTGAAGGATTCCATTTCTCATGACAACCAAACAGCTGCTGGTGCAGTTACACACTGCTATTTGCAACTCAGTTACAGGCACAAACACACTAATATTGGATTACAGCCACAAGATAAGAGTATTTCCCTGGTTCGAAAGATGTCTTACAGACTTCCCCGCAGCAGAGATATGCTGGTGAAGAACACCAAAGGGGCACTGAAGTAGCTGAACTATATTCCTAGATCTGCCACTAATCTGACTTGGACTAACTCTCCTCATCTTGTGTTTCTGTTTCTTCAGTCTTGCAGTAAGTTGTTTTTCCTATTTAGATTCTTAGAGCAGGTGATACCATCTCAGATCATAAGTTTGAGAAGAACCTAACAGAATAAAAGCCTGAACTCCAACATGGATTCTTGTAGCACAGCAAAAAGGAAAGGTGGGAAGTGCAATACTTTCTGGGATTTGATTAGGTTTTTTTGCCCCCAAAGAAAAACATTTAACAACTTATCTTACAGAACTGTTTAAACTCTGTTGTATGCCAGAGTAGGACAGTATGCTGGACAGTAATATAAACGGTTAAAAGAAACAGAAGGAATATATGCCACTGTGATACTTACCTCATTTCCAGAACTAAAGCTTTCCTTTTTTTAGTATAAACATCAGTCAAAAGCTAGTAAAAATTAACAAAAGAATCCTATAAGTGGACATTTTATAGACCCTCAACCAGAAAGACTATCACCTTGTGAAAAGCAAAGTCTGTGCCTGCATTTGAGAATGCAACAGCTTTCATCTTCATTGAAATCTTCTTCTCTGTCATCTTTCTTGCATTAAAGGATGATTTTACAATGTTTTTAGAAAACATTATAGAAAATTTTAAATGTGACCATGGGCTGTTATGCCTGGGTGTGCATCATCTTCATCCCTCACCTTCACCTTACAACTCCCCTGGAATGCCCATCTGCCAGCTCCACCACTCCCGGAAAGGTTTCCCAAAAAAGTGTCATTGCAATAAGGGAAAATCTCACCAAGAAGATAATTTTTAGTGTGGTGTCAGCCTCTCCTTTTTTTTCTTTTCTTTTTTCCATTTTGTGGCACACTCAGCTACTCCAGTGCATTGCTCTGTTCTGCAAAGGGTTAATGTCAGTGTTTAGCCCAGCTAGGGTGAGGGAGACTTATGTCTCTCAGATTAAAATCCTTACTGCAGATTCTTCCGCTTGTTCCTTCATTGGTTGTGCATCTCATAGATTGCACAGCCAGCGTCAGTTTCTCTGGTCCTCTGCATTTCACCCAAGATACTGTCTTAATTAAGTTAAATATCCCCAAGATAACTGCTCATCCACATAGTTAATGTGCTGCTTAAGATACGTAGCATGTCACTTCTTGGGAATAATTCACTGCATAGCATGTCATCAACAATAAAATAAACGAGATATGTCCACATACACGCGCACACGAACAGTGGCCACGTTAAAGGCAAAGCTGATCTCAGTTACTTTAGTATGTGACCTGTTCATCTGCAAGATTGTAGTTTGAACCATCAGGTTTTGTCATATATTTTTTGTCAGTCTGATACAGGATAATGCTCCTTTCAGAGTAATTTTCTAGGCAATCCTTAGCATTCAAGGATAATCTGCCTTGTGGTAGTCACCAGTAGTGGTGTTACTGCAGGATGAGGAAGAGTGTCCTGGGAAGCAGGAGTCTGCTGTGCTGGCATTGTCCAAACACCAAATTTTACAAGGATCATGGGTCTGGAAGTTGAGCATGGGCTGTTCAGTAAATCAACAAACCACGAAGTATTTTTCACCTTACTACATATGGACAATTTATAATGGGATGGCAAGTCCAATGTCAAGCTTATTTTTTCATTATAATATTTCCTTGAAATTTCTATATACCTGATTACATGCAGAGAGAAAAAAAAAAGAAAAAAACTCAAACCCCCAAACTCAAAACGGTTCAAGGTTGTTTTTACAAGGGAAAAATGTCTGTCCCAACAACTCAACATTCATAAGAAATTCTAAAGCGGAGCACCTGAAGCATAGCTGTATTGATAACTGTATGACTGGGAAGAAATCAGCAGAATTGCTTTCTGAAATGTGAAAATTTCCAAACAAAGAGAAATAAAAAGTATCCTGTCTTCCTGCAACTTGCTTTGAAAACTCTGGGATTTTAAGGATGCAAAGAGCTGCAATTAAGAGTAGGAGAGAGAAAGCAGATTTTTAAAGTTTACCGGAGACAAGAGTTTGATTCTTAGACAGCCAACTAAATTGGCAAGACTGCAAATAGAAAGAAGTGCTTTTAACTTGTAGCACACATGACATCAGCATCTGGTGCTCACAAAAGGAGACGCCTCTACGCTGTATTTACCAAGCCTATTTTCAGATGAAAGCCATCCCAACCACTTTTGTACTCCTCAGTGGCTGCAAGACAGAACGTGCTACGTTCCCAGCCCAGGTCTCACTCAAGCTGCTCAGTCAGGAGCAATCCTTTTGGAAAAAGTTCCATGTGCATTTTTTTGTCTGCCTTGTCAGAGGAAACACAGAAACACAAATTTCCATCCATCAACTCTGAAGTAGGTGAGAGTCACCCCACCACAGAGGAAAAAATAATCTGCATTTTGAATTATTGTTTTCCAGATGTATGATCTTGCATTTGTCGGGGTAATTCCTTGTTATTTCCTGCTTCTCTTTTTTTCAGCGGTGTTTGCAATATTCATCATCTGCTAATTTCGTTAACAATGATCTCAAAGGGGGTAGTTTAAAGTGATGTTACATAAAACCGGACATAAACTCCCTATTCCTGCAGCATCCCACCAGTCACCTCCCACTCATCTCTGTGCCCTGTTATTTATCATGACCTGTTTCCTCATCTTTTGCAAGAGTTCACGCTGTGTTCATATGACATGCTGTGTTCAGGTGACAACTCCTGAATTAAATCTCTCTGAATCGTGACAGTAACAGCACTGTTTTGCCCCAGTTCTGTGAGGCGCTAGTAAGCTACGGGGACATGGCTACAGACTCTTTATTGTTTCAAATTATAGTGGTATTACGGTAACAAACTGGAAACTTCATATTCTCCAAAAAATGTCGTAAGTGTATGCTTTTACTATTAACTCAGCCACTTAATTAAAATACATATCAAGACACATTGAAGTTATTCTCTGAAATATCAAGGAGATCTTACTGGCAAAAGCCATAAAGCCTTAGAGACATCGTTGATAATATTGCTTGCAAAGGCTATTTTCAAGATGCTGACCTCTCTATTCAGAATATCCCTGATGCACGCCTCTGCTTAGTCAGGTAACTTTAAGTAAAGAGCCAACTGCAAAATATACACCAACCTCATCACAGCATGGCCCCCTTCCTGATGCCACAAGTCATAGTGTTAGAAAATCTTAAGTTTCTTTGCTAAGAGACGTCTTTTATTAGAATCACATGCAGACTAAATTTCATGCCTACTGTCAGAGTCCCTAGCTTGCATAACCATTGCAAACTTAGGTTTCACTGCACTGGAGAGATGCCACCGAGTGACAAGGGAAGTGAATAATACAGAAAAAGGATAATCCCCACCTGGCATAGACTGGCTGCCCTACAACTTGTGCATTATGTTGGATGAAGAAGCATGCCTATATACAATGCCACAAAAATAAATGCTACTACTACAGAAAAAGTCTGCGTAACAATACAGTTAAAATTGTTATACACACAATCCCTAGCCGGTACCCCTTCTCACCCATCTGCCATCCCTCCAGGACCTAAGCTGATGACTCAAGTCTGAGGAGCAACGGGGGAGATGGCTGTTGTGACAAGCTGTTAGTAGCCCTAGCTCTTTGCCAGGAGACTGGTGGTGATGATGGTGGGGAGAGGGCGTTTATTCCTCCTCACTCTAGAATCTGCATGGGATTATTTTTATACATTTTGCAAGACACACTAACCCCTTGCTCTTTCTTTGTTGCCCTGTAGTTCCATATTATGGTCAGATTTACTAGATACGGCCTGCATTATATCTGCTAGTACTTGATTTTTTTCCTCTTTGCTATCCCTAAAACCTGCTTATCCAGCTCCCAAAGCTGCATTCTCTGACTGACTAGTAATTAACACCAGCCAGTTCCCATTAGCACCAGGGCTGCTGGTGTAGTCCTGTGTCCACATCTTCAAAGCCTCTGCTACCACCCCTCCACCTGTACTCCTCTATGGTATATTTTAATTATAGGATCATCACTAGTTCATTCAACACAGAAAAACTACATGCAATTACTACTTACCACTTCGAAAGCCATGAATGATAACATGGGTTTCCGCATCATTGTACAAAGCTAAGCAAAACCTTAAACAAACAAAGCGGTGGTCACCTGCTTGTCAGACAGCAGTTCAAGAAACTTGGACAAAGATGCAGGCATCCCAAGGCAGGTCTCTTAGCTTAATACCAAACCTTGGCCTGTTACTAGCAATGGCAACTCCACATTAAAGGGTATTGTAGGCTGCACAACAAATCCACAGAGTCAAGCTAAGTAACACAGGACAGGGATGGACCAGAAACGTGGGTTTCACAGTCAGATGCACACTCTGCAGAAATCAAGGAGAAACAGCAGAGACAATTTCCACTCTAGGAACAACAGTGACCCTACAGATGTGAGAAACAGAGACACTGGGCAGTCAGTGGCATGCAAGGAACAGAATTACAGAAGTGCCTGAAGACAGACTTCCAGAGAAGATCTAACAAACTCCAAGTTCCTTAGCATTTGAGCACTATGGAAACCTGCACACTAACTGCCACCTAACACCTGCAAGATAAGTGTCATGTACAGTCCTATGTTCTTCAATCAGCTGCAACCGCCGTCCCAGTGATCTTGACAAGCATTAGCAATAGGCTAGAAGCCTAAAGATGATGATTTTCAGTAAAATGTTCCTGATGGCACTGGAAGACCTGATGGTGAACAGGAAAGCTGTGGAACAAGAAACATTTCTGCTCCTTTCGTGCTTGGAGCTTCAGGAAGTCAATGTGTGGCAACACAACCACTGCAAGCAAGGCAACCACAGATCTCACTGCAGTATCACAGCTCTTGGCAGGTGTGAAGGTAGCAATTCAGTCCTGGCGTAGATCAGGCCAGATGTACACCTATAGGTGTGTGGCTAGCCTTACTGCTAACTCACAGATTATACAAGACTGTAGCAGATGACATTTTTTATTATAGAAGGAGAATTAAAGTGAGTGAGAACTCAGGATCAAAACACGTAACTGGGACAGGCTGGAAAAATGGTCCGAGCGTCGAGTATTGAAACGCTGAAAACAAGGAGGTCTTGAGATCTCCCACATCTAGCACTGTTAACATCAGAAGAATTCCTGCTGGACACAAAGGACATGAAGGGGATTCCCCAGCAATTTCTAGGAAAGCCAATAATTTCTGAGTATATTAACTAGAACCTTATGAACCCTTCAGAAAATTAACACTGTATGAAAGATTTCCCTCCCATACATATGGGAAACCTTATGCATTTGCCACTAACCACCAACTTCAGTAATGGCTCAGATGAATGAACAAAGAATACATTCACTACATCTGCTGACAACTAGAAGCTGTAAAAAGTTGCAGGCACTTTGGCACCCAGAGGAAAATCAAAATAATCTGAACAAAACAGTCACACATTTTGAGAAAATGCATTGAAATTCAGTACAAAGGACAAAATCCAATACTTAAGAATAATACATAACCACTATAAAGTGAATTGGCTGGGCAGCAGCTTTGCAGTGGAGGTTCTGGAGTCTGATGGGGATTAGGATCTGAACATAAATCTCTAGTGCCAAACTGCAGAGAAAAAAGTTACTGAAATGAGACAAGCAAACATTTTTCCTGTTTACTTAGTAGTGCTGAAGAAGTAGCTTCATCTGAAACACTGAATACATTGTGGGCACTACACTTCAAGATGTGGACAATCAGAACAAGGAAAAGGAAATAAATGATATTCCAGAAAACACAAACCATAAAGGAAAACTGAAAGAATAAGAGGAGACAGGAGAAGATAATAAAATTCAAATATAATAAAAGCTGCTGCAAATGGGAATGTCATAAACTGAGTTCCATGGCTGCTAAGAACAGGATAGAAATAGTGGGCTTAAATTGTTGCAAGAACATTTTTCTTAGAAATGATGAAAAATTTTCTATGGCTAAGAAAAATTAAGCATTGGAACAGATTGTTTAGAGAGGTTGTGCAGTGTCTACCATGAAAGTGTTTAATGAGCTGATCCAATTAACATGCCAGAAATGGTTCCAGTATAGCTGTAACTTGAGTCAAGGATGCACTGTGTAACTTCTCAAGGACTCATCTAGTCCACTTTAGGTACTGCAGGTATTCACCTGTTGCATCTACTATTTCATGATACTACAAGAAAAAAGGCCAGATCCTGCAGCAACACTTCTATGACAGGGTAAGAAAAATTCCAAGTACCAGCCCTGACATATAACAGCCCCATATGACAGCAAAGGTAAAAAACCAACCAACCAACCAAACAAAAAACTTACTGGGTATGGTTTCTGAATCAGCCTTCTTTTGAGTCATCTCTCGGAGTACAAGATAAACATACTGTCTGATCATTAGCAATCAGAAGAAATCATAAACTATTGCCAAGGCACTCAAGCAACACATAGGTTATGGAGATTCCAACAAGCTGATCTGAGTATACAACACTGCTGCCAAAGTGCGAGATGGTCAGCATGCTCCAATACCTTTGCATGTAGGCTGGGAAGCTTTGACAACCAAAGCAAATTTCAACCAAAATGATATGCTACAGACAGAGAAATATTTTGTGTTTCAGACTATCCAGACTGCATGAAGCAATTAGATGCTGGAGCCCCAGAGGATGGATCAAATGCACATTGTATACAAAATCGTGTTTAAATGGGATCAGCCAAAAGTCCTAGCCGATGTCAAAAATTATGTAATAAGATGCGTCTGTGCTTCAACACCAGGCAAACATAATGATATCTCTGCTAGCAAACTATCCAACTCTCCATTTACAGGTATGCCTGAAACAGCTCAACAGATGATCAGAGCTCAGGGACCAAGAACAGTGGACAGAACCTCCTGAACTCCTAACCTACCCATGGTAAAAAGTCAGAACAAGCCTGTTTATTCTTAATGAGGGTAACTGTAGGGCTTTCAGTAGGTTCCCATTGCTGAGAGGCAGGCTAGGAGGACATACAGGTATTTAACATGACAAGGAAATAGAAAAGGGATTTTGCAATACTATCGTGACTAACAGGTCCCACCAGAATTCAAATGATGCAGTATTAAAAGAGGATGTGAGCTACAAATGTCTCAAGCTGGACACCCCGAAAGGCATCAGAGGTCAAAGAAACTAATGGATAAAGATCTAACCAAGAGGACAGTACTTCAGCTCAGCAATGCCACTCATTGCAAAACAATCCTCAGGGTCCAGCAGAGATTGAACTGATAGGATAAACATTCCTGGTTTCTCTTCCCATAATAGGCATCACCTTGTTGGTGAACATGCCTGAAAATCCAGTGTAAGAACTATGGCAAACAAACCAAGCCAAGAGTTGAAGTATGAGTCAAGTTAGTTTTAAATCTTTTTAATACATATCTGCCCAGGCACCATTTTGAATTTTAGGCTGCTAAAACAGTCATTCAAGACAATTAATCACTGTAACAATGACGAACTCTGAAGAAATTCTAACAGAACTTCTGCAGTGTTCACTTACAGTTCTCATTCTTCTAAGAATTAGGAAAGAAGATCTAGCTGATATGAATAAATAACATAGAAGGAGAAGCTCCCCTAAAGCTCAGAGAACAGCTGCCTTTCCCTGCAGCTCTGCTCCCTAAGCCGCACTGCCTCGGTGAACAACTAACAATAGAAATGGTAAACTGTTAATAATATTCAGCCTAAAATCAAGTACACGTGAATCTTTTAAAAAGCTTATTACAGATTTAAAAGAAATTTATTTGAACATACTTTATTTTGTAGTGCATTATTTGGATTTAAAAAAAGATAAAAAATAGCCTTAAGTGAAACAATGCCATTTATTGCTTATTTGCCGAGTGGGGCATTGCATAGGGAGGTCTTTAGCAGGTCTTGTGAACAACGACTGCTCTTCATTTGGTACTTCTTTCTCATAGAATCACAGAATGGTTTGGGTTGGAAGGGACCTTAAAGAACATCTTGTTCCAAACCCCCTGCCATTGGCAGGGACACCTTCCACTAGACCAGGTTGCCCAAAGCCCCATCCAACTCCTCCTTTTACTGTTCACTTAGGTATTAAGTCCGTTATTCTACACATTATGGCTGCAATTGTAAATTAAGCATTGATTTGCTATTCTACAGAAGTAGGCACTGAAATATTTTTACAAGAGACAAAGACAAGTTGTGGATTATTCAGTGAGGTTCCACTCTTACCAAAAGTCTACACTGAATGAAAGCAGTGGAAATACTTTGCCATGCGAATGTTATGCCAATGCTCATTATACCTTTTGAAGTCAGGGGTACTCTAAAGTATAAAAATAATACTTGAAAAAGAAAGATACGCTTGGAAAAGGATACCAAACAATGAAATAGTGATGCAGAACAATGTTTTAAAAAAAAAATCTAAGCTCTGCTGACTATCAGGGCCAAATGCTTGAGGTTAGGAAGGTGATTAAGTGCTTTGCTAAATATAGCCTTAAAATATGCCTTCAGAATCTATTCCTAATTAAGAAAGCCTGATTATTTACAATGTCTATTACTCTCTACTCTTAATGAAAATGCAGAGTGCTTGTTATATTGTATATTATTATAATCACAATACTTAGCGTACTGTATTATAATCACAACGCAAATGCCTAAAACCAAACCAGGGCCCTTCCTCCGTCTCCAAAGGACATAAATTTTAAATCTGTCCTTCCCTTTATGACATTCAGAATTGCAATTTTGTGTTAAACAACAAAAACATTCAATATTTAAGAAACTACTTTATAAATGATAGTATCAGTCTTCAGAGAGTTTGATGCAGGATATACACAATTCAGGCATAGAACAGTCAATAGATACAGAGACCTGGTAATAAATACACAGCTGTGCTCTATCCTAGCACTTATCAATACAAAAAAAAATAGGGATAGGAAGCCTGAACAAAAGTCTGCATCAATTAGGCAATAAACATGCTATTTTTATTAAACCAAAATAGATAATTGTTGAAAAATGAAAGCTATATAAAACACTACTCTGAGATACTACACATACTTAAAAGGACCATCATTCAAATAAGGACAGACACCAGAAAATAAGCTTTCTAAAATTCATACAGAAGTGTGAACTAAACTGGAACTTGTGTGAACACAGAAATGAACTGAACTGGATTATTCCACATTAATCTAAATAAAAGTGTAAACTTTGTTATACTTGTAAAAAACTGAGTAATTTGTTAGACCTTTACTAGAAAAAGTAAAAAGGAGTCTGAGGAAATGGTATTTTTTTATTTATACACTTAAAATCATTGACACAGCATTTGTAAAGTTGGCAGTAATTAAAAAAAATTCGGCAATATAATGAATTTACTAGCGTTCTATTTATAAAGAAACATTTTTCACTTAAATCACGAAGCTAAATAACTAACACAGCGAGGAGTTCTTTGCACAATGTAATTCATTCCTTAATACAAAATTCAGATGTGGGATTACAATACAGTGTAATACAACAATCCCTTTTTACAGTGCAGCAAGTTTTGTAATTGAAGTAATTTTTGCTTTCCAATTTTGATCCATTACCCAAAATAAAGAAATAAATTCTGCACTTTGTTTCAAATGCCTAAAATCACTCTTTAACAAAATTTTTCAAATTTTACGTTTTTTCCACTCTGGCTTGTCTGTTTCATCATCTTCTGGTTCCACTTCTGCAAAAACTGTTTTTGGCTGCGTTCTAGAAAACATTAAAACAATTAAAATAATGGTCAGACTACAATTCTTTACCAGAAACTTAGACATGCACTAGACACAAATTACAACCTTTCTATACTTAAAATTTTAAGAGCATCCTAGACTTGTGCCCATTTTTAATTTTCAACATAAACCCATCAACTATCCTCCTAAGAACTGAAGAAGCTTGCAGATCTCAGGCAAAGAACAAGCATAACAAACACACACCTTCTGCAAGTATCATTTCCTCATCAGCTCGCAATCATTATCTCTGTATTCCATGAATAAAAGTAGGGTAGACAAGAGGAACAAATCAATTTAATGTAATGCTAGAAAAATGCAGCCACAGGATTTAAAAAAACCCAAACCTCCATTTCAATACACTGTAGTATGACAGCAGCCAGTAAGTGAAAACGTAACAGCTACGCCAGGTTTCTGGCTTAGCTTATGCATGAAAAGACCAGCTTCTCCTCCAGAAACTTTATCCAGCACTACCGAAACATAAAAAAACCTAATGATCTTCATATGAGAACACAGTGTACCCTACAGTTAAGCTTGATGGTATCTATTCCTCCAGTGTTTACTTGTATTTTAAATAACACTTAAACTTTATAAAAATAATTATTGATTACTTTTTAAAAGAACACAGTATCAAGTAGCATTTCAATAAACTGTTTGGACATTCAGTTCTCCTGTTTTACACTTTAACCACTGCATGGTCCCCTTTTCCAACCAAATTCTCAGCCTAATCACTGCAGAGCTGTAACTACCAGATTACTGATGCTTAGCTGTGCTTGACTTCTCATTACAACAGACACGACAAAGTGTAAAACACAGCCAAGGCAGTCATCATCTTATTAATGTATTAACTAATGTTTTTACAGCAGTCTAAGGATGTGAAGCACTATTATTATAACAAATGTTATTTGGCAGTCTCTACAAAATGCATAAACCTTAACAAAATTGTATCTGCCTTACTTAACACAATACACATAATTCAGTGTTGCCACTGACTTCGAAGAGTAATAGCAAGCCATCAGCTACTGAACAGCAGGATTCTCCACTTGTTAAATGTGTGGCACAAAACAGATTTAAAGTTATCAAAACTAGCCAAAGACAACTTCCCTTACGTACAGGATCTTTCTGTTGGCCTGCCTTCTCCCCATCCTCCGAACTTGCCATGGAGGTAACGAGTATACTAAGATGTTCCAGAGATGGTCCTACTGTGGGACTGTATTGGCACATGCATGGTCCCTGGGTGCAGGCTGTACGTCTCACTACACCTAAGCAGACCTTGTACCCAAGTTGAGGGCCTACACTACTGGAAGTTAGAGGAGCCATTTCACTCTTCGTGGAAAGCAGAACTAAGATTTTTTACAATTTTCTGATTTAGAAGTGTCATTAGAAAATGGTTACATAAATTCTCCTTAACCAATCACTGAAGGAGGATTTAAAAAAAAAAATCAACATTCAATCCAAAACAGACACCAGGGATGAAGGCTTTATTGGCCGAAATACTGGATTTTGTTAGCTGCTGAAGAGGTGGAATGTATGGAATCTTCTCTTTTTTCCAAAACATATCGATGGAAGTTTATTTAGCCCATTTTAACAGCATACCTTCTCTTTATCACAATAAATGAAAGGTACCTAAATGCCACATAGGATCACAGCAGGTCAGTATTAAGATTCTTGTTAGAAAAGTGCAACTAATCAAGGATAAATCTATAATTTCTGACCACCAAACCTGCAACTGTCATAATTTTGGTTAGAAAACTCCAACCAAGAAGAATGACTTAATTTGTTAAACAATCAACAGAACCTATGTATTTTCCAGGATAGGAGTGGCATAGTGAAAAGTTTTAGACTTCAGCTAACCTAAGTATGCTGTTCTGAGTCCAGAAAAGCTGGCAGTGGGATTGGGGGAGAGGAAAAAAAAAAACCAGAAACTGTAGCATAATCTAGCAGTAATCAGCTAAAAGGGAAAACATACAGAGGAAATCAAGTCTGCTTGCTATCTCATTTTTTAGAACTAGCATGAAATGGCTGCAGCCTCAGCTCAGCTGAAATGTAAACTGTTCCACCTCCACAAGCTATGCAGCAGTAACTGAAAGACCTAGAGTTATTTATATGCCTGACCATTTTAAAGACATAAGCATAGAAAACACTGTTTTTGTTATAGGATTATCAGCAGTGACCATTTAATTTAAACACAAATTGATCTGCTCAGCAACTGCACTAGAGATTGCTAGTGTAGTAGGAGTTTGCTGCATGATTAATATTTATACAAAAATTATCAAAACAGGTTTACTGCTTCAAAATATTTTTATTTCTAAGGGCTAAATAATACATGTGGAAAGCTGTGTTCTTTTTCTCCATCGACTTTCTCAATTTTATTTATCCTTGACTTTGGGGTTTGATGTCAGTTTGTTAGGGACCTGCTTGGCAGATGCCACGGGAGACTGCCGTGGAGGGCAAAGAGGCCCAGAAGAGCTGGTTGATCTTTGAGGACAACCTCTTCAAAACACATTCCATCCTGTGTGCAGAAAGTGAAGCCTGGCAAGAGCCTAGTATGGATGTGCAGGGATCTCCTGACTGAGACAAACCCCAAACCCCAAAAAGGAAGAACAAAGGCAGAGGAAGCAGGGACAGCCTTAGTCAAGAGGTACAGAGGCATTACATGAACATGTACGAATGGAGTTAGGAAAGCCAAAGCACAGCTGAGTTGAAACGGGAAAGAAATGTGAAGGGCAACACTAAGGGCTTCTACAGCTACACTTACAGCTAAAGGAATGCTAAGGAAAATGTGCTCAATGGGGCAAGCAGCCCACTAACATAGGATATGAAAAAGATCAAGATAATCAGTGATTTATTTTGCCTCCATCTTCCCTGAGAAGGTCTGTCCTCAGGTCTTCAAGGACCCTATGCTACCAGCACAGTATCTGGCGGGGAGTGAAACATTACTAACAGAAGAGGAAGACAGAGACAGTGAGTACACAGCTCATTGGACATACACAAACCGATGAGATCAGATGGGACGGATCCAAAGGTACTGAGGGAGCTCACCAATGTCACTGAAAGGGCACTCTATCATCTTTGAGAGGTCATGGTGATAAAGTGAAGTTCCCAATGACTAGAAAAGGCAAATACCAACATCTTTATGAAGCGCAAAAGGAGAATTTGGGGAACTATAGGATGGTCTACCTAACCTTAGTCCCTGGGAAGGCTATGAAACAAATCCTCATGGAAGGCATTTCCAGGTACATGAAGGACAAGAAGGTGACACGGTATAGCCAGCATGGATTTAGCAAGGGCACACTATGTCTGCCAACCTGACTGCTGAAACAGGCTGCCCAGAGAGGTGGTGTGGAATCTTTATCCCTGAGGATATTGAAACTTGACTGGGCAAGTCTCTGAACAACCTGAATCTAACTGGACCTGACCAACCTGATCTAAGTGAACACGCTTTAAGCAGGAGCTTGGACTAGATGACCTCCGGAGGTCCCTTCCTACATAAATTATTCTGTGATCCTGAGTGTCCACATGACTGTCAGCTGAAACCAGTATCCCACACACTGACAAACACGTTCCTATTGTGAGTTACACTAACAGGCTGCAAACAAAAATGGGAAAACAAACTAACATGGTTTATTCATACTGCATGCTTCTCTACTTCAGTGGTTTTCAACATATTCAGATACCTAAAAAATTTCCAGGGGTCATGCAGGTTGCTTTAGAGTCACCATAATCCCTCTGGTTATGGGTTGTTTTTCTTAGTTACTTTTCAGGGTTCCAATAAAAGTATCTCATTGACATCTGAGGTTCATAGACCAGAAGCTAAAAAAATACTGCTACAGCTAAACCAGCTGGAGATGACAATTGCGTATCACAGCATGTGACTCATGTCACAGTAACTTTTGAAATTTGTGTTTATATTGCTGAAACAATAGGAAACAAATAACTGAAACAAAGAAAAAAGAAGACTTTCAAGCGTGTCTGAAAGCAGAATAATGTCATGAAGGCTACTTCCAGACTGAAAAGTGAAGGTTTTCAGCATCAGGCCCCTTTGTATTCCTTACCCACCAACCAGCCTGACTCTTCTCTGAATCCCAAATTTCTTCTCTTCCCTCTCAAAATTACCAATTTCCAAAAAAGATTTAGCTTAAATATACCAACATATGCCAACAAAATCACTGTTACAAAACATTCTGTTTCGTCCTGCTTCTTCAACTACAGATACTTCAGCCACTACATACTTCACACACGGGTACTGCCATCGAGAAAAAGTTCTGTGAACACAACACAGCTACAGGCTGTTGCTTCATGTCATTTCTTTGTGCCAGTGATAAGCAGCAATGACAAAGACAGCAAAGCAGGGGCAAAAAATCACTGAACTGAAAGGTATTTTCTAAGTACTCTTTTCTGTCTCAGTGGGCAGGGAAATTTCACCCTCACCTTCCCTTTAGTACAGTAGAGAGCTACATCTGGGCCTGATCAGGCCCTCAGCTACAATGCTTAGTAATTCTTGCTGATCCTTCGGAGGGACATCTGAAGTCATTATAGTATCTCTGTACAGCTGTGTTAAAACAAACAGCTCACAAGGAATGTAATTTTCAAACATTTACAACTGATGCTTCAAGTTCCTTTCCTGTAGTTCTTTACTTGAAATATTCAATCTGTCTTTCCTTTCACTCCACTGAAACGGCTCTTGCCAAGGTCTCTAACAAGCTTTTTCCTGAAAAATCTCAAGATCTTTTCTTTATCCTCATCCATTATGACTTTTCTGCTGTGTTGATCACATCTTTTTTGACACTTTATTCACAACGGGCTTCTGTAACATGTCATCTCCTGATTCTGCATGTACTTCTTATCATCCCCCAGTATCCTTTTCAGCAGCATCTGTTTTTTTTACCCATCCATTTGCCTCTTAGATACTTCCCCCTCCTTTTCTGGCTCAAAATACAGGAGAAACAGAAAGGTGAGGGCGATGGCAACAAGCTTGAAAAGATCTGAAGCGATAAATAATGTTAACAACTAGTTGGCTTCAAGAATAAATTAGGCACCTTTAACTCCAACAAAAAAGAAATATTTCTACATACAAAGTATAAACTAACAGCAAAAGTCACGTTTCAGGTATTGCTTGTAAGAATTATTGAAGTGAAAATACAATTTAAAATGCATGAAATCAGTTATCTGATTTAGAATGACCTAATCAGTATGAATCAGGACCAGATGAACGCTAACCCAGCCATCACAATCAGAGTTATGAAAACTCTGATCAACCAGAAAAAGAGTGCTGCTTAGTCTTCTCAGTCTAAAATTCTTTAATAACAATCACTGAAGAAAATTAAGTAACTATGGTTTCCTTAGACGTTTTCTTAACAAGGAAAATGAAAAACTGTAAGTGAATAACCATCCGTTAGACAAGACAAAAACAAAAGGCTTGTCAAACGAGATATATCAAGTGGATAGTTTTATACCATATTTAAGTGAAAATTTATTACAAGAAATGTGGAAAAATTGACAGCAGAGAAATAAAGCACTAAAAAGAAAAAACACTATTTTAAAAAATGAAATGTACTGGATGAATGTTTTTTAGGTCTCAAGGCAGTATGTAATTTAAAGTATGTATGAGAATATCACCTTCCCGAACTCTATAGTGTATCTTATGCTATAGCTAAAGCAGCCCGTTTTCCAAGGTTTGTGTACTGCTCATTATGATGAACTCCTGACTCACAATTATAAAGAAAGTTTTTGTATTTCAGTATAATAATAATAATAATAATAATAGCAGCAATAGTAATAATAATAAAAATGCTCTTTGCATAGAGTACATCTTAAAGTCAAGCTTTTAAAGTAGGGATAAGGGCAGTTTCACTGGCATGAGATTTATCAGCTGACAAAACCATCAAGGCAGCATGCTGTTGGCTGCAGTTCAATTCCCCCACATACATATCACCGTCTGGTGTGTAAGTTAACAGCAGTCTGGACTTGCATCCTCCCTACTTCTCAGCCAGCTCTTTTCTTCCCCTGCAGCTACATCTCTACGAAGAAACTGTAATGAGATCTGTCCACGCGACACAGTAAGCCTTCTGTAATACAGCTATGTTTTAAAACTTTCATGTCTACTACATTGCAGGTGTCAGTGATGAAACTTAATATACAATCAGCAAAGTTACTGAGCCAAAAATATATCTAGGTATGTATCTACCTGACAGAATTTGTAATCGCATTTACTTTCGAGAATGGATAGCTGCATATCACAGAATCTCAAATAAAACCATTTGAGATGTGCATACACATTCAAAGTAAATTTCATCTTAGCAAAGATGAACTCTCAATCAATTAAAAAAATCAGTATCTAGCATAATCATTACAACAACTGTTACAGAATCAAGCTTTCAAATATTTCTTCTTTGGTACCAATGACGATACTGTATAATGCATTGATTTGACGTACAACATCAAATGCTATACTTATCAATTACCATCATGCCATGCTTACTAAGTACCCAGTCAAAGCCAAGCTGCGTTGCTGACATTCTCAAGCTGCTTTGGAACAGCGATTCAGTTATCTTTGTGAACATGTCAGTCAAGTCAGGAAACAAGTGTCACCACTAGGAACAGCTATGATTATTAATAAATTTCAAGTTTCTGAAAAGACGTGGTGATTGTTTCACTGAAGAGCTAAACACTAATAAACAAAGTACACTCAATAAACTACTAACAACTGTACAGCCTAGGAGATAAAGCACTGGCCTGCAAACAAGAAAAAATAGTTTGTTACTGGCAGACTGTTCTGGGCAGACTATTTCATCTCTTCAAAACCTTTTCCTTACGCATTTTGAAAATACTGCTTATACTAGATAGATAGATACTAGATAGATAATTTTTTCTAACAAAAACATCAATGACAATAACAAAATGTGAACATTTTAGTAATTTTTAAAGTGACAAGTTTCCATTCATTAGTATGAAATGCATTTATTTAGTATTTATTTCAGTACTATTGTGAATCTATTTAATGGTTTGAATTGTATTTATTTTTAGAAAAAAATCTTTGGTAGAAAGCATTCTAGAAGCATATTGCACAATTTTAATTGTAACACATACACACAAGTATCACTCTCATACATACAGTTTAAACTGAGTAAGTTACCATCTGTGGAACTACCAAGATTTTACTACCATAATCTTGATGAGGCTCTTTGATTTATGTAACAACTGAACACTATGTATTTATGTCGAGTTTTTGGTAAGAGACTATCAGTGCAATTTTTAATCATAGAATCATAGAATCATAGAATGGTAGGGGTTGGAAGGGACCTCTAGAGATCATCTAGTCCAACCCCCCTGCTAAAGCAGGTTAGCCTAGAGCAGGTTGCACAGGAATGCATCCAGGCGGGTTTTGAATATCTCCAGAGAAGGAGACTCCACAACCTCNCCAGGCGGGTTTTGAATATCTCCAGAAAAGGAGACTCCACAACTTCTCTGGGCAGCCTGTTCCAGTGCTCTGTCACCCTCACAGTAAAGAAGTTCCTCCTCATGTTCAGGTGGAACTGCCTGTGTTCCAGGAATATTTCCACACCTTTAACACTAAGTTAATTCAAGCAGGTACTCAGGCCTTCATGTAGGAAAAACACAAATAAAAACCTAGCACATTTGAGAATTCATCTAAATTATGTTGTCGTAACATCAAGCAAGTATTTTGAAGGTTTAACCTAAGAATCAGTCAGAACTAGAGGGTATACTGGGAAACTTATCATCCCAGTCTGTCGATGGGACAGTAAGTACCTTATTAAAACATATATTGCAATTTCAGACATTGATTTGGAAAAGACTCTAAATTCTCATCAACTTACAAAGCTTTAAAATTATCTTCTGGCATGGGTGGGTACTTTTTAGAAATGGAAATGTCAAATTTCAGCAGTTTAACCTCCTGGAAACTCTCATTTTCATAAAAGAGTATGACACAGTCTTGGTTTTCATATTCATGGCAGCACTCCAGAAAAGGCAAAGTATACCATTAGAAACGCGTGTCTTCTATTTTTACCAAACTCCCACTGGTATCCAGAAATATTACTTGTATTTTTAATTGTTTCCTTACTTAGCATATGCAGGAGCAACCCAGTATGGATTCTCCTCCGCTTCCTTTGCGTGACGTAAAATAGCCTCTCGAGGGTTGCTATCATCAGTCTTATCCAGGGCAATATTCTTGACTATATATGATGACAAGGTACCTCCGTGAGTTCCAACACGCCCACCACGACCTGTAGCAAAAAAGAAAGGAAAAGAAAGAGTATTTTAGAAAAAAATATTTAAGACATAAACAGAGAAATGTTTATCTCTGTAAAAGTGATCTTGTACGAATAAGTTATTTAATACTATAGGAAGAGTCTAATTTAGAGATGCAGCATTCATGTAAGTGTTTTACTGATTATATAACTTTAAGCAAGTCATAGAATCATAGAATCATAGAATGGTAGGGGTTGGAAGGGACCTCTAGAGATCATCTAGTCCAACCCCCCTGCTAAAGCAGGTTAGCCTAGAGCAGGTTGCACAGGAATGCATCCAGGCGGGTTTTGAATATCTCCAGAGAAGGAGACTCCACAA
>VZSC01003633.1:47159-78985 GCA_013398225.1 Steatornis caripensis
GCCTAGAGCAGGTTGCACAGGAATGCATCCAGGCGGGTTTTGAGTATCTCCAGAAAAGGAGACTCCACAACTTCTCTGGGCAGCCTGTTCCAGTGCTCTGTCACCCTCACAGTAAAGAAGTTCCTCCTCATGTTCAGGTGGAACTGCCTGTGTTCCAGTTTGTGCCCAAGTCATTGCAATTATTAATTTATTCCAGACAAGCACTCCAATCAAAGACCAATATCTTACAGTGCTGGACACTGCCTATACATATGTAGCAGAGCCTCCACTGAAAAAAGTTAGAATGCAAATTCAAGAAGTGTAGAACCCAAGCACAACGGTCCCTTTGGCATACGACAGTGAAACAATTACGCCTGGATTACCTGGTCCTGCTACTGGAGGTTCAGGTTTGTGAGACTTCATGGGATCCAGCCTATCCTTCTCCAGCTGTTTCCTAGTGCTTCGCTGTCGTGGTTCACGGAACATCGGAAGCGCATGGGCTGAAGAGTCACAGTTTGGAGAAAATGACATGTTATAAATTCTTTTTTTATTATTTTTAAAAGGCTTTAATTACAAAGACTAGGATTCATCCCTGCAATGGAAAGGGTGGCAGAAGCAAGCAGCCTCCCAGTTTCACTGTATCTAAGCAGTGGTTTAGTGAGGTGTACTTTAGATGGCTTCTTTCTGCTGAATTTTTCAAGGATGAAAGCACCCAAATTTCCAGGGTTCATTCAGGCAGAGGGCCTTGATCCAAAATACTGTTTGCACAGATTATGCATATTTATTCCTCGGTCACTTAGTTATCAACATTAGCATTGTGACCAGCCACTTGCTCTTTGCTGAGCTTGTCCATGTTTCTACAGCTTTCTAATACTCTAAGAGCACAACACAACCCTAGATACATTCTTGGATGTGAAACAGAGGGGTGGAATCCCCTCAATGATTCAAAATAACATAGGAAGTCACAATCATGGCTTTTTTTTTTAAATTATGAGATTAATCAAGGTTGGAAGAATACCCATAACTGAGACAATCTGGCTAAATTATCAGGATTTAAAACTTCTATTTCCTCATAAACCTGCTACAGTATCTTCAGTCACAGTAATAGTTTTGGTCCACTCAGACAAGAAACACATTTGTCAGCAACAAAGAGAAACACCACATTAACCAACACATGGACATGGTTCTTTTGTGGTGAGGTTTAGCTCTCGCATTGAGGTGTGCTGATTACTGCTGTTTCCCAAAATGTGGGAAAAGGTGTTGGGGTCAGAAGACCCAAGAAAGACAGAAACCAACCAAAGAAATCTTAAAGATTTAGGAGCACTGGCTCTATACTGGGAAAAAAAAAAAAAGGAAGGCAGCATCCAGGGACCTATCAGTTTGATCTTCCAGCTTATTTCTGGAAGTCTGCTTAATTTATTAAACTGAGTGAAGTCACAGCCATGTGACACAGCAGTAGATCTTTGGAAATAAATGTTTAGGTTTTATTTTTGTGGATTTCACAAAGTATTAAATGCCTGAGACAATTTACTGGCAAGCAGTAAGCTTGACCAGTTTGCATCTGAGGTGACTAATGCGTAGACCCAAGCTTTTGCCATTTGTTGGAGTCAAGGTTGTCTAAGGGAAACCACCTAATCCCTCAAAACAACATTCTTGCATTTTAAATAGCCGTCACAGGTAATCCTGAGATTAAAGAGCAGCTAGAAGACTGAGGGGAAAAAAAAAAAAGATCAAAAAATAATAGAAGGAGAAGGAAAAAGGGGTTGGTTCACTTTAGAAAAGGACTTCTGAGATCTTCAGTTCCTTCCAGTTCTATCTGTAAGCTTAAAAACTAGACATCAAACCTCTGAAAAGTTTCCAAAATATGCAACACATTTAAACATTTGCAAAGCAAACCATTACAACATTTTTCTGCACTACTTTACATGGAAGTATCTTTATTTAATTTCAAACTGAAGTGGAAGAAATAGTTAGACAGCTAAAACTCAGTGATTAAATTCCCAAACTGCATAATTGGGACCTAAATCTTTGCATGGCATTTATTAGTGCCATTGAACATACAAGTTGCATTGGGTTTTAAGCAGAAAGTTTTTTAAAAATCACAAAAGCTCTTTACAGTATAAACACTAAGAACAGCGCACACAAAGTATTTACATAACAGACCATGTGCTCATATAGTCAAGGCTGTAATAAGGATGGATTGAGAAGAGCACCCAAAGACGTTAAGAACCCCTGATCTAAAGCTGCCACTTTACCCACTGCTACCCAAATACTGGACCTGAACATCTGCAGCAATGAGCCATGAGGTAAGTAGAAGACAGCTGTGGCTGGAAAGTACCTGAGATGGGAACCCAGGACCACGGTGCCTTCATATGGGCCTGGTTATCAAGACTGCGCAGACCTTCTCATTCTAAACTTTCTTTGCATTTATTATGCTGCCAAACAACTACTCTGTTCTACAGAAATTATTTTAGCTGTTTCTAAGATGAAGGCTACTGGAAAACAGAGTTGAATCCAAACACTGTGGAACTGGAAGAGGATGAAGAGAAGCAGGGCAGTACACCTATGTGACTGTTCTCATTTCACATGAGGAAATCCTACATAGGGCGATGCTAATGGGGAGGGCCAAAATCTCTCAGTCAATACGCTCATACCCTTGTAAAATCTGCTCTTGGGAAAACGCAGATCACTAAGCATTTTACAGTAACAATGATAAGTATTTATTATGCATCAGTGAGCCTTACTATGAACATAAAGTCTTATACAATTCGAACATAAAGTCTTATACAATTATAACCCCGAGGCCATAGAGTTAAGCTATTTAAAACCCCCTATAACTCTGGGCAAGTTCTAAATTTTGAAAAATCACTTAGAATTTGTTCAAGACCTATCTCTAATGTCTCTGATTTTGCCACTGGTGTTGTTAATGTTCCCAAGTGACAATCGCTTCGTAAACTCATCTACACTCACCAATTTAGTGGTCCAAAAATGAAGATTTAAGAAACCTCCTAATTTTTGGAGGTTTTTTCTTTTTTGTTTTTTTTTTTTTTTAAGGCAGTTGTCCTTTCAGGCTTTCAGGTGCCTCAGAAAGTAGAAACCAACCATTATTAACAACTTCACACAGCATACAGAATACATACCTTTCCAGTTGTGCAAGGCTACAACAAAAACTGTACGAAGCACTAAGATCTCATACCAACAATCAACACTTAATGAAAGACTAACTTTTTAGAGGGGAAAATATAAAGGTAAGTGATCTGCAAATAATTTCAAATCCAAGGAAGAGCCAAGAAGGCTGCTATAAAGACATTTTAGCATTCCTTACGTGTTATAATGTAATCCTGTGTAAGAGTCTCTGCTTGTCTCTCTTTTCGTTTTGTTTTCACCACACATAATTTTGCTCCCCTAGGAGGAAACACACAGGAGTTCAGTTGGTCTGTTTATATCAAACAGGAATAATTTTATTCAAGATGTAGTCTCAACAAAATTATATACCACTTTAAATATTCATGAATGTGTGTATATTTGCCTCTTCATGCACGTGTGAAGGAGGGTAGAGCGATTAGTGTTTCTCTTATACAGCAGTTTATATGACGCGTGGAAATAAGAGTGGAAGATTCATTTCACACTTCATTTGTCCACCATACTTGTAGTTCATGCCTGGAAAGTGCTGTTCTCCGAATCACTTCAGGGCAATGATTTGCTCCTGGTACTCTTCCTAAGCAGCAGAGGTGGTAGTTATCTAACCAGAGGTGTCTGTAACACTCCAGCAGGAAAGACAGCATAAGCCTGGCCGCAGCAAGACTGATTTAAACTGGTGATATTCTACTCTTGGTAAGTACCAGGAAACAAACTGCAGAAAACTGAGCAGGGCTCTTGTGATCTGTGCCTAGGAGGCTCAGACTGCCCTATGGAGATGCGTCCAAACAATGATGACCTACTCTCTTGTTCTCTGAACTGGCAAAGACCAAGCAAATAAAACTTATTTCTGACAATCTTGTAAACCAGTTTACATTCAAGTGTCCAGGTCACAGTAAGTATCCAGAAACTGTGAACTGTAACACGGTATGTTTTTGGATACCTGTGAAACAAAAATGAGCCCATGTAGGGGAAACACATCTGATGAAGCGTACATTTCACCCCTGCTGACAGAAAGGATGCATGACCTAGTTCTCCAGCTACTCCAGACAGTAAAAGTAAATTAATTGCAAAAGAAGTATTTATAGACTAGTTACATCCCCTTCTTTTCATTCCAGGCTGACAAGTCACTTTCTGATGAATCACTACCACCTTTCCATTAGATGTACAGGCAAAAACCCCCACAGGGAGTAGGGGAGAAGATAGCAGAAAGATGTGAATGTGCTTCCTTGGTTTACCCCCTCTCAAACTGGGTCTTCCAGTATTGATTCACAGACACTGAAGTTTAAGCTAATGCTTCTAAACAAGATCCTTACTTCAGGGAAAAAAAAAAAGACATTAAAAAAATATGACTAAATACTATAACTATCCTTTCAATAACACCACATCAGCAACCTCCAAGAGATGAAAGGTTGGTTATTCTTACTGCAGATTTCATGCAATTAAAAAATTAAAGTGTTTGTAAATTCAGCCAGAATAGGCAGCATACTGCATCAAGAAAAGCCCAGAGGAAAATGTGCTGCTTTTCAGAAACAAACAGGTTTGGGGTTTTTTTTTCTTTCTACCGTTACAAATAAGCAACACTGCAAAACTGATCTTACTAAACCAGTTTGTCTCATTTCTTATTATAGTCATAGAACCATAGAATCATGCTAAATTTGAGGAAAAAAATAATGTTCTTAATCATTAATTGGGTATATACCTCTGGCTTTTGACAGGATCATAGTAGACTTTGGCCAAACCATTTCCTGTACCAACCATGATCTGGTTCAGCTTCGGATGCCAAAGACAACGCACAACACTCTGAAATAGAGACACACATTGATAGTTAGTTGACAGTAGTCACCTAAATCTTAGAATTAATATTCATATTGTCAAATAGCAGATCTAAGTTACACTGTAGCAGGAGCAAGCCTGAAAACATGAATGAACGTGTGAACATGTGAATGAATAAAAGTTCCTCTCCAGAGCAGAATAAATGTACAAGGAGTGACAACACACTGATGTAGACAGAGATGGAAGTACAAATTGGGGTCAGTGTGATAACCAGTGGTTTCCACAAGCTCACTGCTCCAGGGTCTTTGTTGGCATAACGGAAACAGAAAATTGAAGTGGAAGTTGAAGGAGAGCAATGAAGTGCTTCAGATATAGCAATAGCAATGCCTTCATGACTTTTACATTTTTCTTTTTTAATTCTTAGTTCTTCCACCCTGTTCTTTACTTTAGCTGTTCTTCCCTTTTCACACAGTGCTGACCTTTCTCTCGCTGAGTGCAGAAACGGAAGAGCAGCTGATTTTCACTTTTAGCTCTACAGAACCCAGAAGAACTTGGTATTTGAAGCCACTGTCTCACAGCTTTGTCACCCTTCTGGTCAGCAGAGAAACTCATTTTCAGACATTAAGGGTATTGTCCTTTTGTACACATAGTGTGGTTCTCCGTGTGACTCTGAACCTCCATGTGATTAGTGTATTCAGTGTGATTCAGCAGGCCAGCACAGAAACTCTCTATACAGACTCAAGCTTCTGACTTGACAAAGAAGTAGGCACAATTTGCCATGAAGGACCACACATCTTAACACAAACACAAAACCCGTACGTGCATCTGATTCACTGGGGGAAAAAAAAGCATCTTTATTTGAGAGATAGTAACTCTTTAAACTGATACTGTCCAAGACTAAAGACAGGTTTTAAGGCTGTTTATGTTACCTATGTAATAAAGGTATCCAGAGCTAGCAGGATTCATGACCCTGTTAGTATTTCACTGAACAATGCTCATTTTTCTAGCCTTTTCTTCCCCCCCAAGCTTACTACTTCTTTCTCAAAAAACAGGAACAAGCCCTTTTCCAAGTGAATTAATAATTCAATATTCAACCACTATCCGTATATCATTAAAGCATATATATATACACACACTTTTTTTTAAACATACTACAGCACATGAAATTCACAAAACTGGAACCACTAATGTCTTAACAAGAAAAATACAGCAAAGCTAAAATATAATTAGGAGTATAATTAGGAGTATAATATAGCCGTATAAATTGGGAGGTGAGAACTATCTAATCTGGAAGGGAATGGTTGGGATCGGCTCTAGTGACTTCAAAACCACTTCCCATTTCATGTTCCATACCATTTCTGGTTTGGTCCAGATCTCATTCTTTTGAATACTATGAGGCACGTAACATAAAAATACTTTAAAAATTCTGAAGCCCATTCAGCCATCATGAATCAGAACTTCATTTTACTAGAAGATGATGCATGACTCTTCTGAGCTGTTTTTCCTGCTTTGTGTTCTTGTTTCAGAAGAAAAATTGAGTGAGATGAGATTACATGAATCAAATGACAATTCTTTACAATGTTCCCCTATAAAACATCCTCCTTCTACATAGATACACATAAAACATTATATGTTCCCATTTACTTACAGGTACAAATAAACCTAGCTTATTTATCATGAGACACTTAAAGAACAACGATCTTTTACAGCTAACTCTAGAATTCTGATAATGCATTTTGTCCATGATCCCTGCCACAAGCAACCAAAACAATCAAAATAACCAATACAGTGTTGCTAATAAACTGTTTGATTTAAATAAGAGATTCTTACATACTGTTATGTAATGCTCAAAATGCTACAGTAACTCTAAAACACACAAAGCTAATAACAAGTATTGAAGGTCAAAGGTGGGTGGCCTTTTCTTTTATTAATATTTGTTGCATGTGTTTAGCTAGTCTTTTTAAACTTTGTAGTTAATGTGGTTCTCCACTTTCTACTGTCAAGTAAATGTATTTTATAGCATGGTACTGGATACCAGCCAACAAAAACAAAGCCTGAGACAGTGTGGCTCAGCACTGATGGGGATTGCTAAGTTTCTAACTTGTCAAACATGCACAGCACACTTAAAACCATGATGGCACGTGCTCCAGAGCAGGCAAAAGAAACTGCCATTAAACTGCAGCCCTATAAATCTTCTGAAACTGTAAGATGTCCACAGAACTTAATTTGTTAAAAACTAAACAAATACATTATCTGAACATGCAAGTGATTTTATATATGCCCATTGGCATATAAACCTACTCAAGAAATAATAAAAACTACTTATGCAGGCTTTCAGATTATTTTAGAAATCGGTAATACTTTAAAAAGACCAGTATACTGAATTCCTGAACTAAATTCTAGTAATTTTTCCCAATCACATAATCCTAAAGAAGAAAAATCCTAAACAACTATACAACAAGAGGATCATTGTAGACTAGGTCTTAACATTGGGAGTGAAGAGGGAAGGGGAATCTTTATCACACAAAAATAATTAAATCTTAAAAAGCATTTATCTTTCAATGCCTCTAACTTTCCTACTGTTTACAGTTAGAATAACTCAGGTAGTCATCTTAATCACTGAAAATGCTAAACATCAAATTCCAGCTCCAAGAAGGTCCTACATTGCATGTCTCCAGGCAAATACGTGTGTTAATAGCAGGAAAATAAGGGTTTTCCTGGCTTGGCCTACCTATGCACGTAGGCTGATACCCACCTACTGATACTGGATTTTACACAATTACAGAATGGTTGTGGTTTTAAGAGAGCTCTGGATATCACATAAATCAAGCCTCCTGCTCCAAGCATGGTCAAGAAATACAGTTAGCTCAGGACGCTGTCCAGTTCAGTTTTCAATATTTCCAAGGATGGAGAGACTACAGCCTCTCTGGGAAACCTGTTTCAATGTATGACCACTCTCACTATAAAACAAACGAAAAAAAAAAACCCAACCCCAAACCATTTTCTTACTTTTAAGTGGAATTTCCTGTAATAAATTGTGTCAATTGCCTCTTGTCAGGTCACTAGGTACCACTGAGCTTTGCTTTATCTGTTTCATTCTACTCTCCCCCTTAAAGTATTTATACACGAGCTTCCTCTCTTCAACAGGCTGAGCAATCCTAGCTCTCTTAGCCTTTCCTTCTGTGCCAGATACTCCAAGCCTTTAATCACCTTTGCAGTCCTTTACTGGACTCACTCTAGTACGTTAATCTCTGTCTTGTACTGGAAGCTCAGAACCAGACCCAGCACTACAGATGTGTCTCACCAGGGCTGTGTAGAGGGGAATAACAGCCTCTCTCAACCTACTGGCAATGTTATTTTGCCTGATGCAAATGCCCACAGGCTTCTTGCTGCCACCTTCTGTTTCTCTGAGATGGAAAGGGGATTTGCCATTCAATCACTTTAATAACTTGTTTCATTTTAAGTTTGTGGCCTGCAACGGAACCCAACACAAACAAGGTGGTACTTCAGTTTTCATTGGTCCTGAGACAGGAGCCCCGGCTGCAAGCAATACCCTCCGCAGTTAAAAGCAAACTGCAAGCTCTCACTCCACTTACCAAGGTGGTTTCATGCTTGCTAAGAGAAGTAAAAGCGCAAGGAATTAAATTGTCTAGCATTGCTTTATGGAAACCTAGCACAATGACTTGACTAACTGTAAATAGTGGTTGAAAGGAAATCCTGTGGATTAAAGCTTCAAGACTCAGAAAATACGAACACGAGAACAACACCATAAAACTTCAGTTAACTAATTCTAGATTCAAACATTCAACACAGACAGACTTAACCTGTTTGCTGTAACACTTAAAGCTGAAACAAGACAAATCTATGTAGATGCTGAAATAAAAAAACTCCAGGTCATATCCCAGCTTTGCAAGTGGAAAAGTATGTCTTATTATAACAAGAAAGAACAATAAAATGCAGAATGCATCATCACATAAAGACATTCAACATTTGAACAAAAAAAAAAGATTTCTGTAATGGCTGGATGTTTTGGACAGTACATCTTTGCAGCGTGAAGTCCTAGAAGCCTGTCATAAAAATCTTGAAAATAATTTTATCCATGGAACTTATGTGGCCAGGTTCGTGACCACAAGATCTGAAAATACAGCACTTACAAAAGACAATTACTAGTAATGATTTAAAAGCTGTTTGATATTTTTGCCGTTGCAAACGCATTAAGTTCTTCAAACAAAATCAGTCTGAAAAGCCTTTGGTGGAGAAAGACTCTGAAAATACTTTTTATAAAAGTCAGGCATGGAAAATATTAAAAATGTTAACAGAAAGAAAAACCCTCCAAATTTACCTTCTTCACCGCCACTATGAAAGAGGTTAGACCAGATTCAGTGGGTGTTACTGATAGCAGGCCTTCATAACTATTTTCAGGTAATAGATGTTTTGTAATACTGACTTAAACTAAAAATCCATTAAAAATTATCTATACGATTTTAAAGACTTTTTTTGCACTCTGGATGAAAATGTTTGTCTTCTTAAACAACTGCCTAATAAGAACATACTGCTGATTGTTCTTGAAACTAGACATACCTTTTCCTAAAGTTGCTATATTATTTTTTGAAATAGAAAATATTAATTACCATAACAATGCATAATTTTTACTTTATTTTTAAACTAAACACCATACTCACTTGAGACTCCTAGTTCTTTGAAAGTGAACTCCAGTTTCAGAAAATGTTACATATAATAACTTCAAAGCTTAATAATATGGTAATTAGTATGTGGTAATCTTAAACCACAAAACTCATAAATACGTAGAACGGTGGCAGACAGTAAGTGATGACACCACTATTCCCTCGTCTGCTATTCCACCTGCATTTCTTCTGAGACATGCAGTCCCAGCTCACATGCAATTCTGGAGCAGTTCAGAAATAGTCTCAGCCCTAACAGTCTGTTCTCAGCTGTGTGTTGCCTGTTGTAACATATAAGCAGAGCCATTGCTGCAGGTACACAGTAAACTACAGCAAAGAATTTTTCCGTTAGGTTATTCTCCATCTGGGTTAGCTCACTAGGCAACTACACACATGGTTTTGCTGGTACTATGCATGCAACAGTGCTTTGATGGGATTTATCAGCAGTGCCTCTAAATGAGAAATTGAAGCTTGAAAGATAGTTTTCTGTAACACAGAGCAAGACATTTATTCTGGCCTAGAAATACACCCCTGTGTTTAACAGGCAACGTGAAAAATAACTGAAGCAGATTTCTCAGCAAGCAAAAGCTAATTACCTCAACTGAAACTGTCCAGAGCACTTGGGTAACACCCTGACAGGAGTAAACAACGCAGAGAGGGCATTTTACAAGGTCAGCAAGAACAGATTAAAATGATTTGTGGCATAGGAATGGAAAATTTACCCCTAAGATGAAACCATGAAGCTGGTAAGGTCACAAAACTACAGACTGATGTCAAGGATTGAAAGAATTCTCCTGGATCTTTGCTTATAAAGATGGTTCAAGACTGCAGCAGCAAAGGCAAAATTCAGTTCCCTGGGCCACACTTGAGGTAAAAACATTCACTTTTACAGCACAGATAGAGCGGATCCAGGATGGGAAGAGCAGTCTCAGGCGAGGTCAGTACAGGTTGGAGGGAGGAAGGTGATGAAAGATTAATAAACTCTATCTAGTAAGAGGGACTAGGAATGGTCAGAGAGGTTTACATTGGGAAGACAGATTGGTAGAGATTATAGGGGTCATGAGAAGCTTCAGGGGGGATGCACTACATAAAACATAGATAAAGCATATTAAGAAAAAAACCTGAGCAAACACAGCAAGCGTTCCTAGTTCCTACACATTATAGAGTATGTATAGACTCTACATAAAACATTCTTATGCCTAAAATATTTTTTTGCCACATTGCAGAGCCTGAGCACTCACTTAATCTCACAAATATCTTTTGAATCTACCAAAACATAAGGTTGTCCGTTATGTAACAAAATAAGGAGAATGTATATGAAGAAAGTCTCTTCAAAGTATTATTCACCTCCATCTTCTTGCATTCTGCTGCAAGAGAACTAGGGAAAAATGAAAGTTTCCCCGCCATTTCTGTCTTCTTGTATTCCTATAGTAGCAGTTTACCTGTCCGTGAGCAGAAGCTGTACAAAAGCATTGATTTCTTATTTTTCACATTTTGGTTTAAACTTTGACTGGTATCCAACAAAACGTAACTACCTTTATATGCATACAAACCACAAGATAATAGCCAATCTTTTGTTGTCAGAAAAATTCTATTAAACAGACACATATGTGTGTATGCATATACTCATCTAATGGAATATGGAGGGCATAATTTGCTGCAAGACTGGCATGATATCAAGTTTCACCATCTTCCAAAAAAATTCCAAAGACCTTCATATTTTTTTACATAAATAGGAATCACTATACACTTCTGCAGTACTTAGGTCAATGAGGCTACATTCTTTCCTTGCTACTGCAAAATGAAAAGTAAATTAGATGGGGCCATATTTTATAATGATGTTTTAATTTCTTTTCCCTCCTTCAGGAGGTCTTACTGCTTCTCAATCAGGCATTGTTTTCTTTGGAAACAACCCCTTCTCCCTAAAGACATTTAAGCTTTAAGGTTAAATACCATGCATTTGTCTTTGATAGTGAACATTTCACGTGAAGTGTATTTTCAGATAATGCATGATAATGTATCGGCTTTTTCGAGTTCATTAACAATGCTCCTCCTGCCACACAGGGAAGGGGAAAGAAAAACATGCTTCCATATTAGTTACGCTAGAATAAACCTTTTCAATTTTCTTTCTCTTCATTTCAGGTACAGCCTCTCATTCTTCTCTTGACAGTTTTTGACTCTCAGCCTTCTTATACATCTGCTCCAAAAGGCCAGAATTTATTACTCAGTTATCTGCACCTATCAAACTTCTAGGTTAAGTTCACTAAATTAATGTTTGCTCCCACGGCTACTAGTGAAAACTGTTTAAACGAAGGTACAGACAAACAAATCTGGTAAATGGAGGACATGCATCTATCTACTTTGATACCTACAGAAAACTCCCCTGAGAGGGTGGAAATCTCTACTGAATGATGCTGACATACAGCTGATATTCGTACTGTCTCTGTGGTGCGTGTGCAGACAACATCTCACTTGTAAACTGGAAAAAGCTAAAGTGATTTCAATTGCAAATTACCACCAGAAAAAAATACTGGTAATTCCAGAGAAATACTGAAAATGGAAGGGGAACATGCTAACCCTATGCTTTCACACATCTCTGACTGTTGAAGGAAGAATGAATGGGGTTTTGATGTTTCCTTCAGGTGATGTTTCCAGTGACTTTCAATAAAAGTTTGTTAAAATTAGGAAAAGTTCTGTAATCCTAAAGTGAAGCTGCTGATGTTTGGACAGTAATGTTTGTAAAGCAGGTGCAGGTAAGAGAACTTGGACTTGACTCTCAGCTAGCACAATCCTTTCATAGAGTGGCAGGCTTTTCTCCTGTAAATTGCCTGCAGTCATAAATCCTTAAATCAACAGAACAGAGTGCAAAAGTAACCCATTGTCGTCTCCTTTGCTATTGGCAAGGTCAGAACACAAGACATGAAATGTCCCAGTGCTTTAGCAGGAGTGAATAAACACTAATGGAGGGAAGCAAAGATCTTAGGTGGGACTTACCTCAGCAAACTTAAGATGTCTGGCCCTCTAATCATTAGAGGTCTACTCTTTCAATGCATACAAACTTTCACCTCCCTTCATAGTNCGGAGGGAAGCGAAGATCTTAGGTGGGACTTACCTCAGCAAACCTAAGATGTCTGGCCCTCTAATCATTAGAGGTCTACTCTTTCAATGCATACAAACTTTCACCTCCCTTCATAGTTAACAGAGAGAAACAAGCAATTCAGTGGCCTTCATCTAACCTATTTTAGATCTCTATTTTAGGATGAAATAAAATAACAGTCTGGATGTGTTTATTCTTCTCTGTTGATTAGAAAAGGAGCCTAGGGTGACCGGATCAGTTGTAGACATCTGTATTTGGTCAGGTGAATCCCTGCAGCCTACAATGTCCAAAATAACTATACAAGAAAAACAGAAAACTAACGAGGATCTGTGTTACAAGCATGTTGTGCTACTTACATAAAACTCCCCAGTTCAAGGATAAAAGATCCCGGAAGCCAATTTAAATACGCCTAGAGCAGAAAGAATACAGCAGATACAAACTTCTAAAACTGTTCAGCACATTTTTAGAATCTTAGCTTGAAAGATCAGGTCTAGCTCTGGAGATACTTGAAACCTGAATGCGGATAAACCAGAAACAAACACAGCCTATGTTTGCCCATATTGCTTACCCCTTTCCTAACCTACAATCTAACAAATAATCTCTTCAGAATCTGTTCTGAAGCTATAGAATAAAAAAGTGACTGCAAGAGCTGCTGCTCTAAGACAATATTTTCAGTTAGGAAAAAAAAAAATTAAACAAACCTTCTCTCTTTCCTATGTGCAAGCTTTGCTTCAGTGGCCATGACGGTATGTGATGGGTTCTGTTTGAACAGCACTGCTCGGATTTGCTGCACTTGGCTGTCCAGACAGCCAGATAAGTGGCACGTCAGCAGGGAAGACAGTGAATGCGTAAAATGACATTATGATCATGGTTGTGGACTCTGTCAGGACAGGTCACCATAGCAGTTGCCAAATGAGGCTTTTCTGACTGAACTGAATAGATATCTTCACCGTAATTTTTACAAATTCCAACATTTAAAAAGAAAACCCAAACCAGTCTGTCAAAATTAGTGCAAGTATGCATGCAACTCGTTTATTTATCGCATCTGTTCTGTCATTTCTTCTGTTAAACCCCTACATGTTCATGGTCAAGAACTGCTCGTGCAATGCAATACCTTTTAAACACGCAGGAGGTTAAAATATAAGTAGCAATACTACCTAGAAAACCTTACTGCATATTAGTATTTTTTAAGAAACAGTAATTATATTTCAATTTAACATTACCCATTACCTAAGCCTGTAAGTTATATTACATTATATTTGAGAGGGGTAAGCATTTTCAAGCTTCTGCTGGAATGAAGGATCAAACCTCAGCATACCTTCCAGCTGAATCTTCTATAGTTCTAGAACTTGCACAACATTACCATCTGACCTTAGCGATTATGTCTTCCCAGAAGAGACAGGAAATGTACAAAGTTATTTCAGAAAAAACTGTACTTATTTCAAAGGATTTCTATGTCTTTAAATACAACATTAAAATATTTGGATGCTAACAGCTAAAGACAGCTTCTCACTACTACAAAATCCTTCAACCATTGTTCCACATCCCTGTTTGGGTACTGGCACTTTTAAACAACCGTAATTAGGAAAAATATTAAAGCAGTGGATTTCAAGCTTTTTCATTTTATACAGAAAGTATGGAACTGTTTAGAAACTTCAGATACTTAGGACTGCTGTACAAGGGATAGAAATCTAGTCTTCATACAAATCTTCATGGGTAGGTTTGTAGTGGCCCACAGCTTTCATGGACTGAAAACTCTCTAACTGCTTTTGAAATACATCCCAGTAAGAATGCACACACCACTTGTTAAAAGAAAGGATAATGCCTCAGAATATACTAAAAATCTCATGACGTGATGCTGGGCTGCAGGAAAGGCCTGAAAGCATTCTAACATACAGGCAGCAGAGTGACTCCTCCCTGTCTTCGAAAGCTTCAAAAAGAAACACTTATTTCCTCCCTCTCATGCCATCATAAAGTTCAGAAACGGGTCTAAAAGAGTGCAAATGCACCAGCACATTTTCCCCCAAAACATACCACCAGCACACTTTAACCCAAATGCACAAAGAGATATTTTTTTCTCCAATTTTATGCAACTGGAATTTAAAGGAAAAATAAAAAAAAAAATCAGATACTCAATATTCTAATCTGCAGTTAATGGCAATTTTACCTGCAGAAAGCCCAGTATTTCTACATAATAATTAGGGATCATTAATAATGATGGCTGACATGCAGAATTGAAAGTAAAATCAATGAATACACTTAGCATGGTAAGGAGAGGTTTGTATATAGATAGGTCTCCTACAGTCACCTTGATTTCTCTGCAGAAGATCTGCATGAAACATCAGCCTCATTAACTGTCTGCTCCCCTCCAACAACAACAGAAGTTCTGCCTTAAGAATCATAGAAAAACAATGCTGCTTTAAGACAACATTAATTCCCACTCACAGAGGTAATCTCTTTTCGCTGGTATCTTAAGAGCACAGTGATTATCCAAAAGCTGAACAACTTGGCTTGCCATGCTGCTGTATCTGGGAAAGGCTGGTCTGCCTCCCAGCTGCACCCACCGACCAGGGGAGGTGAAAAAACATAGACTAACTCTTACAAAACCACTGCATTTTTAATTAAAAAAAAAATTCAGTAACAGATTTAGAACTACGCCATTTCCAAATGTCTGAGAAGCTGAACAACACACGCTACCAGTTTGCTTCCACCTGGTTTCTTCTTTTGAAGGAAAAGATGGTTAACACTCGTATGTTGATACTGTGCATGATCTCAGAAAAAAGGCTGCTCACACAATAAAAATATACTAATATTATATTAAAAATCTACTTTAAACCTCAATCACAAAAATCTTCAGGTTTGAGATTCCCCTGGAGCTCTTCCAAGGAAGAGAGCCAACTACAATAAATAAGGTGGGAGGTTAGGGAATATCTAGAATGCAGCGACCGGCTACCATAAGATTTAAAATACTCATGAGAATGCAGCAGTAGAGGAAACACACTAATGTTTTTCCCTTGTGAAACATGACTTAGAAAATATATGGAAAGATTCAATAGAAAAGGGACCAGAAATGGACAAAAGTTACAATTTCTACGTAGAAATCAGAAATAACCTAAAAACATTTTCACAGACAAATAATTTAAAGCAGGATCTCAATATAGAACATATGGATAGCAATGCTGTATCACTTACCTTTCAAGGTTAGCTATAAAATATATTCTTAGAAGTGAACTGAACCACTGAATAATGCTTTCATTTTTTGATGAATAGAAAAAGTGACTTAATCAAGGTAGCAAACTGTTTTCCTTGTAATTGCAAGGTAGGGGATTTTCAAGCACCTGCTATGTTAAAATTATAGCCGCATTTTCATCACAGTATGTCACAAAACTAAGGCAGACAACCTTCACATACACCCTTCACTCTCCATCACAGTGAGGAAACCTGCACAGTTTATTTCTCTTGCATACTTCAAACCTCTAGTGACAGCTCCCCTAAAACAAAGTATATGCTGCTGCAGGATATATGAAGGGAAGGACCAGACTGTCTTCACATATATGAAAGTGGAGAATGAAAACTGACAAGTTACTCCACTATGAAAGAAAATACATTCCTGTGATTCACCTTTTATACTAGATTTTTTTTTTTCACTAGAATCAGCACAAAAATTTACTGGACCTTAACTATTGTATTTACTTCCCTACAAGGCAATTGTGGATTTTCCTTCCAAAAAAAATTAAATGGCTTAACCCCCTACCCCCACCCCCCATGACAAGTAGCATGATGATCTCTTCCAGAAGTTAAAAGAATTTATTTTTCTTAAATTCAAAAGCTTTAAATCTTGGTGAAATGGGCCACATTGGAAAAGCCTTTTCCTATATTACTGCACCTTGTAAGTAGTAAATGATACTGTTTGAGGTCAAGGAAAGAAATACTGCAATCCTATATCAAGTGTGCATAAAGGATGCTAGAAGTTTGTTATTCCTTATTCCTTCTTTTGTTTTCACTCTTTGGTCTAAAAAGAAGCTTTATTTATAGCTAATCTCAGAAGACCTTCCTGAAACATCCTTTAGAGATATTTTCAGAAGTATTTAACAATTTAACTTCTGCTTATATTTGAGCAACTACAAAAATATAGAAGAATCCTCCTAACAGAAACTGGTTTCCCAAAACAACCATGAATCTGTATTTTTGGATTGTTGCTTACCTACAAAAACCTGTGGGATATTTTAAAAACTTGCACATCTCATTTTATAATGTCAACAATCTCATCATCTTGGATTATTTATAAATTAAATTATTACTTAAATTTTCATTTTAAAATAGCAATTTCTGTAATTATACAATTTTTTTTTTTACTTTTTCAGTGCCCACTCTCACTTGGCAGTAACAGAGTATACTACTTCTCCTTTCCATATGGGGAAAATAACTGCTCTACCGCTGCCAAAATCAATCTTGTCTGTAGTAAGGATAACTACTGGGTGATCTGTTTGAAGTAGCCAGATGAATGACAGACATGTGAGAGCAATTCAAGTGGCTATCCACAGCTATTTTAAATCAAATTGATACTGGGGGAAATGTTGGGTACACAACTCTGTTTCCCATATGCTAGGTATTTATAACTGGTTCCCATGAAGACCTCATACTTGAATAACCAAACCAAGAATTAGGAATAAACCCTCCCTGACTTGCATCTGACAACAAAATCTCCCTTCCATTCCAGAAGGAGAGTACAGTTAGAGGCATCCCAAAAGATGAGACCCCATCCCAAAGCAGTTACAGGTATTCCTTCCTTCATACTACCTAAGGAAAGGAAAGGGAAATGGCCTCTGAGTTTCTGTGCGCACGCTTCATAGCCCTCTCCTGGCAGTTTTACTTCCTGACATCTGTTTAAGTCTCCTCTCCATCTAAATGGAGTGAAGAAACATTCTGCATCCAACTGTAAGTCTTGCACATAAAATAAGCCTCAAATACTCAAATTGAGAAACTTTAACAAAATATTTTCTTGCCAATATTTGAGGTGAAAACAAAAGAACCGTTCACAGAGAATACTGTCAAGATAGAAGAAACAGAGAGAAAAACTATGAAAAAGCTGCACATGCGTAACAGGATTTTTTGAAGTTCAGTTCTTATTAAAAAGAGAGGAATTCTGTACAGTTTAGCATACATAACAATGGTCATAGTATAAAGCCCTTATAATTTCCAGTCACACCTGTACACACTGAGCCAGAGTAAGGATGAAGTACTGCATGCAGAGCATCAGCTTCCTTATGAGAGCGGGAGAGCCAGGAGCTCCCACCTCTGAGTTTAGATCTAATCTGCAGTAAGTACACGACCCTGCCAGTAACCTGCAACATGGGTGATTTCACTCCTTGATAAACTCATGGAAGAAAAATCCACTGAGTGCTACTAATTGTAAAATTCCTATGTCTGCATCAAGATATCTCGAAGTCACAGACCAGCAGAGGCAGAACAGGATAGCCACAGAAGCATCCTTTTGCATTTGCCCTGTTCACACCAGCTCCTGCAGGCATGCTGCTGCTGGCCAGAGACAGAGCCCATTATCTGCACTTAGTTTTAGTCTGCATTTAGATTTTGTTCAAAAAGTACTGCTATTATCCAAGAAGCTTTGAGTTCTATGGAAGTCCCAATGCCTACACAGTGGGATGGCATTCAATAGTGGACACAACAATATAGTCACTAGTTTAGCCACAAAGTGTGAAAGCAAAAAAAAAAAAAGACTAACACATGAAATGAAAAGCAAATTAATATTTTATACCCAGCCACAACAGCAGAGACTAATCAGACTCTTAGTCCATTAGTAAAACCACAAGGTTTCACTCCAGCAGCTCTGAAACAGTAATAGGTTTTCCCATGAAAACTTGAAAGAAAAGGTGAAAAAAGGTCTGTGTGGTATGATGGAAAGGAATGCCAGACACAGCTTTGGTCAAACATTCCCATTAAATATTTTCCTATTACCCTCTAGGTTCATTCACAGGCCAATTGCACTGGCTATTTACCAAGGAGGTTTAAGATAATGTTTACTGCTCTTTAATGTTTCTCAATTTTCTAAGATTACTGGCATTTCCTTTAAAAAATCCTTGTGAAATGTAAAAAGTAAAGTATTAATAGTTTATATTTTCTCTTCACAGTAGATTTTCTGTTATTCTGATTAGATACATTCTAGCACTAAACTGGTATAGCAATTGCCCTCAAAAAATTGTATTTTTTTCTTGATATACTTGAAATAAATGACTAATGATGACCTTTTTCTTTAGCAATTTGGACTAAATCCAACTGAAAGCACTGAAATTTTTTTCATGAGGAATGAGAGCAGATCAAGCTCTCTGCAGAGACAGATATTGGTGTATTTGTGCTTTTACTACATATATTGGCATAGTGCAACTTCATCTATGCAATACCTAAAAAAAACAAAACCAGAAACATTAAAATTACATATTTAAACACTACATAACATAAAAAAGGTAAAGAATAATCTTTAGTTACAGAAGACAAACTGAAGTCTTAGACAACACTATATGTTTAACTTGAATTACCCTAACTGCTATCTGCATTTTTGAGTAGTTTGTAACAAGCAATTATTGCACTGCTGAAAAAATGCTTTGATAAACTACATGCAAGATATTAATCTACTAATTTATATGCCCATGAACAAAGAGCATGTACCGCTTATAGAATGCAAAAGCCAGCTTCTTCTTGAAAATTCATTTGTTTTTAGTGTGTCTTTATGTGTTTAGATTTCATCAAACACTGCAATTTGAGAACAACAAGAACACTAATGATAAAGCTGAAAGATACAAACAATACAAAGGTCTTGAAAAAATATACTGCTGTTATTTTATAACACTACTGTCAGTAATTTTTCTTCTTTTAGATTCAGGTTGATATGCTTTACTGTTTTTCTTACATGTGTAGTTGAAGTTGGAAGATATACAGACTGATTATAGAGGTATTATTAGTGCTGTCTCACTGAAAATTATGTCATAAGATCAGCATTTGTAAGTCGCAATTCTTCGTCTGTTATTTCCATTATTTTAATTTGATCCATTATATTCAAAGCAGGAGAATGACAGTCTTAAATTTTATAACTACAAATGAAGAAAAAAAAGCAGCACTAAAATTCTATAGACATAAGTAATTTACTACAGTCTTAAAAAGTACCACATAAATATCACCATCTATATAAGTTTACAGTATAAAATTATGAACCTGCTGAGATCCATACACATACTTAACATTTTACTGAGTGAGTGGCCCCAGTGAAGTTGCTTGCTGACCCCTAATTTTTTTTTTTCCAACACTTTCCTACTGTTGGTTCTCAGCTCTATCTCTGTGGAATTTTGAAGCAGAACAGAAATTAATCTCTCAGTTCTGAGAGAAACTGATAGCTAAACAATCTTTTCTGGACTCTCCTGTAGCATAATCTACCTCAGCAGGTAAACAGACCCTCTATTTCAGAGAATTAAAGAACCATTTTTCTGGGAGACAAAGTTAGTAAATGGAAATGGTTATTTCCTTTGAACACAAAACACACAGGTTGCAGTAATTCTCTCTATTTAATTTCTTTCAGAAATACAGGATCCACCACTGACAAGCTTCTCATTCTTGCAATCTTCATCCTTGAGTGAAGTTTCTGTACGCTGTTACCGACTTAATCACCACTAAATGGAGATGCCATCACAACCACATCCAGACACTTAGCTCTAACCAGTCCAAATTTGTTGTGAATGGAATTGATAAGCTATTTTGTTTCCTGCGCCCAAGGACAGAAGAGCTCCTACAACAAATCTACCTCTTGCACTTTATCATGTTTATCTTCTCTGCCATGAAGTTTCAGAGGTGATACTCAGGCATTCATGTTCTATCACAGAAAAATGTTATAAATACTTGGTTATAATACTTGAATCAGAAAATAAAAATCCACTAGAAATTCTCATGAGTTGAGGTTTGCTATGTTCCACAGAGGAAAAATTTAAAATCCAAGTCATGCTATCTTCAGAGAAATTCTTTAGTACTAAATAAAACTTCCAATGTCATATAAAAATTGTATTTAGAATATAAGGTTAAACTAAAGCCAGGGTTTTTTTCCCCTCCAGAAAAAGCACATGCTTTCTGCTTTGACATGAATTTTGCATTTTTAATTCACAAGATTGCTGCCACAGAAATGATAAATATAAGGAATTAATCCATAAGCAGATTTTGCTTTAGGATGGATTAGAAGAGAAAATGGGATTTGAAAAGGCAAGTAAATACCAATGTAAACTCTGTATAAACGATCTCCAGCACAAGAGTTTTAATCTGCCGTGCTAGGTTAAGAACAACACAGAAGGAGAAAACAAGATCCTGAAACAAACTGACAAAGTTGCTACCTGACAGAATGCAACAACTAATGGGACTTAGGCATACATTGCCATACTTAGGCAATGGCAATTTTGTTTGAGCATCTCCCACTTCTGTTTGTTATAATCTACAAGCTTACTTGTGTACACCACAAGAGTGAAAGGACCTTTTGTTCAAGTATGGTATTAAGCTTTTTCCTTCTGTATGGCAACTCAAGCCATACACAGACTCTTCTGTATTACTGATTTGCAATTTTAGGTTTTTATGTTAGTGGTGATAATGATGTTTTTGATGGAGGGATTCCTAATGTTGCCTACTTATGGCTACAAAATTGTTGCATTTACACAGGCTAGAGTCCACTAAAATACATTCTGTAGTAACCACAAGTCTAGTTCCAGAGACAAGAAGGAGCTTTGTCACAATATGTCATTTCATCATGATTAACTGGTGGAGTAAACAGCACAAACATGTAAGAATTTTAGGATTCATGCCTCATAATTCACCGATCTGGAAGCGTTCACAGAAATCCTTGAGAAAAGCAATGGTAACACCAAAGAAGGGATCTTCTAGTGCTTTAACACCTTGCCCCAAGATTTTCTTTTATTTTTTTTTTAATTGAAAGGAGAATAGCACCTACTCAGGCCACTCTACCTCTATCTCTTAAATACGGAGTAGAAAAATTATAGTAGTGTTAGTAGATTATTACCTGTATAATGAGAAAAGAAGTATATAGAAACAATTTCATCCGTATTTTGAATGGTTGACAAAAGAGAACTAGAATACATACCGCATCTGTAACTTCTATCTCGTACAACTTCTGGAATGTCTCCCGATAAAAGAAAAAAAGCTTCCCACTGCCACCACCTTTCTTAACAGAGGTGCCCGTGACAAGTATTTTATCATCTGGGCTGAAACAACAATCTGTCCTGTTGAAGAAAACATATCATCATACCGGGCAGATCAATAATTAACATATAGAAAACTTATATATAAATTACACTCCTTAAAAATAATCTTTTCTCTGTGTTAATCCTTTCAAGACACAGCTTTAAAAAAAATCTTTTGTCAGCTGTCATCTATTGCTATAGTTATCAGACACAGTTCACATGTACAATTACAGCTGTGCACAGAATGTGCAAAACCGGCAGATCCAACAAAAATCCTCTTCCCAACAAAATTCGCATCCGCTCAAAAGACTCACAAACTTTTCAACATGAGAAACAAACAAAAAGCAGTATTTTCAAATCTGGTTATCATCATTAAGTAAAAAAATAAATCAATCATGAAATCTGCTTTTGATACAGTCTTCAATGATGCAAGACAGTGTGTTTATATAATGGCCAAAAATGTTTGACTGTCTACTTTTCCTCTATGCTACAAACACTACAGTCAACATAGAAAGGTAGGTCATGGACAGCTCAGAGATCTTATTTCAAAAGTTTAAACTGTCCTTAGAATTGGATTTTCCTGTGTTACAGCTATAAAAATGCAGGCAATATCAATAAAAATATTAAATGCAATAGTCAGCACTACGCAGTACAATATAGTACTTTAGTACCAAAGAACACCGTAATTAGCACTTCTAACATCATAACCTGAATTCATACCATGCACCTTCATGTTATGTCTACTTTTCAATTCAGCTCTTTTTTTTTATTAATCATAGACCAAATAAGAATGAGGATTACTTATGTATCTCATTACACAAACATAAGGCAATGACCTGGCCTCCTCATGAAAAGCTGCTAATCTCATTAGACATGACATAGGAGACTAAAAAATAGCACAAACTAAGCAAAGCTAGCTATGAGTTGTCACAAAAAATACAAGGTCCTTTAAAACAATGTGAAGTCCTAAAATAGCCAAGAATCCTCATTGCACTGTCCTCCCTCTGCAGTTCTTTCCGCACGGTTCTGGACCTAGTGAGAACTGAGAAGGAGAACTCCAGTAGACTTCCTCCTGTTCAGCACAACTACTGCTATTTCTACTAGCTGGAATAAATTAAGAGTACTTACATTGGAAAGAAGGTGGGCAGCCTTTCTGCTGAATTAAGAGGCTTTTTAAATTGCCTAATATCCCATATCTTTAAAGTATCATCTCCTATGAATCAAAACGCACAAAGGTTAGCATTAAAGAATGTAAGTCAATAATCTAGACACATACAGAAAATTTCATCATCTAATTCAGACACAAAAAGAATAGAATGATACAGTAGAAGCATTCAAAATGGGGATGGTTTGGAAGTTTTTTGTCCCTAAATGACTATGGAAGCACATGCGTGAGAAGTTCCACCTGCTGCACTCCAGTAGATCAGAAACTTCTCGTCAGTGGCTCATCTCCATCATGGCAATCCCTCCTACCAAGAACCATTATCCACAGTGGAATCAGATTCCCCAAACACTAATTTATTCTGTGTTTGTGACATTGGTGGTTTGCTACTAGGATTAAATTTAACTTTTAAGATAACAAAAGAAATAAGATATTACCATGGATGGTCTAGATCAAAAACTAAACAAGTTTTAAGTGTCTGGTTCCTACCTGCCCTGAAAAAATGATCAGAAGAATGGAAGGCACATGAAGCCTTCCCCCTTCTTTAGCATGCAACCAGAAACAAACTACAATCTTAGTATGGAGAAATCAGTCAGAAATACTTGGGGAAGCAGAAGGGAAGGAAGCGAACCCACACTTGCTATAGCAAAACTTTTTCACGCCCCTCCATACCACCTTTGGTCATAAAAGCTAAAATCAAGGTTACAGCAAGACATTTATAGCAATTCTCGTCTGCATTTCATAAACATGGTGTGACTGTAGGCCAGTAAAAGTCAGACTGTTTATTCCTTTTCGAAAAGTTATGACATATTAACAAAGTGAGAACAGGGGGGAAAAAAAAAATAGATTAGTTAGTTATTCTCAGAGAGATCTACATCTCTGCTGATCATCCCTCTCGGATACATATTTCCAGCATGAGATGAGCTACAGAATCTGAGCTTTGAAAGCACCTCGCTCTGGCACCTAGACATCTCCGTGCACTTGGCATCAGTGCCTCAGCGCTTTCAAGAGTGAAAAGAAGGACTTTCAAACAAGTCTCTTTAAAAATATCCAGAGATTCATTTTAGATGAAAAGTTACAAAATCTTATTGACCTATGAGGAAAAGGAGGCAAGTGGCTGGTAATCCACAGATACGATTCCTTCCAAAGCACAAACTTGCAGAGAAGTAATTTTGTTGTCTAAAGGTATTTTTTGGATTCACAGCCTTTGAGATCAAGAGCTTGAAGGAGGTTTTCAAAATAAAATGTAAAAAAAACCCCCTAACATACTGTAACAAAAGAAATCAAGGCCAGCAGTACCCTTTAGAGGGAAAGCAGTCATGTGTGGCCTCGTACATCATGTATGTTTATATTAAAGACTAGGATAACTCCTTACTACAAAATATTTTTAAGAAGTGGACAACTTAAATAAATGATGTCTAGAGCAGAGTATATTTCTGTTCATTGGGAAGCTAAAAAATGACAAGAAAGAAATATGTTGAATCCCTATTTTGGGACTATCTGTTTTCTTATTGTTTCCCCGTAGACTCCCTCCCAAGCACTTCAAAGCATTTAGTCTTGTAACATGAGCCCTCCCTTTTCCCTCCCACCCCCAACAAAAAACACTTATCGGTGAGATGTTGTATCTAAAGCACCAGCACTTTATAAATGTATGCAAAGGATACCATTTGGCCACTCTGCACATCTCCTGGATAGGGACAGATCTAAGGCTAGCAGCCAAGGCTGTTCTGTTCCGAGAGGAATGAGCCTTGACATGATCTTCAAGCGGTAGTCCTGCCAGGCTTTAGCAGGAGAGATGCAGTCAAACACTTAGCTATAGCTCTTCTGCTAACAGGAAAATGGAATCTTCTGGTTTAAAAGACCAGAAGACTCTAGAAGGACGCAAAATGTCGTGGCTAATTTCAAATCAACGCTGTCTTACACTGTGCAGAAACAGATGATTAAGCATTTGGAAAGAGAGAAATGCTAGCAGAATGACTCGGCCATGGCTGTGAAATGTTTACCATCATTAAGAATTTGCCCAAACTCACTTTTTCTAATTAAAAATTTGCATTGCAAATACGATATTGGTTCCTAAATGCAATCTGCATTTGGAGTTGAGATCACTGTCACTAATAAAACAGACATATTAACTTCCCACAACACCAAGGATTTTTTCCAGTAGCATCCTTCCATCGATGCTTAAGAGGCTTCTTTGTAAGAGCTGTAGCAGTACCGATCTATTTTTAGTTACTTCATACATGGACAAAAATAGTTACCCTTAAACAAAAACATATACACAGAAGTTGTGCAGTTCAGTATGGAGCATTCAAAATAGTCCACTTGGATAATTCAGTATTTTCCTTGATGGCATACTTCTCCAAGCCTGTCAGGATTATTTAAAGCTTTTATAGCATTTTTAGTAGCATTTTAAACTTGTTCTTTGTCATTTCAATAAGAAGGATACCAATAAACAGGCTCTAGTCTGACATGATCAGGTCAGACACCATTATGCCAATGGTACTGAGCATTGGGTTTATCAGGAGGTAACAATTAGGTCCTAGAAAGAGTTGTTGGTGAGGCGGGAGAGGCACTTTGTAAATGGCTTTTAGACAATAAGGCCAATGCACTGCCAACTACAAAGATTTTATCTTTTTTTTTTCCCCTCTTTTCAGAAGATACTGACCAGGAAGACAAGTACAGGGATGAAAATGGGCCCACAAGAAGCAAAAGTGATGCCAGAAACTCAAAAAGTCTAAAGTTAGCAACGTTCTTCAAGAAGCTCCCACTTTAAAGAGGGAGTGCTGTGTTGAAAGCAAAACTCAAACATAGAAATTCACAATGATCATTGCAGAAAGTAAAAAAACACAGGAAATAAGAATTTGAAAAAGAAAATACAGCATAGGAAAGGCATAGCATAACAAGGCTTACCACGAGGAAGCAGCAGAATATACTGTGTTCATGAACTCTGAGCTCTTCTGTGAAGCCTTATCCTATATGTGTGGGGAAAGTTGCCTTACAGATCAAGCTATATGCTTCTGCACTCTACACTGGTTCAGCAAGAGGAGCTGCAACAGCTAAAGAACAACCTTCACAGGCGCCACAGGTAGGGACCACACTCACCCTGAGCCAAAGGCCTTAGGTGGGAAGTCACAAACTGGGGATTCTGCACTTCTACTTGGAACAGCTCTTACAATCACCTGCATCCATAATTTAAGTTCATCATCTTCTCTACAACATACGGAAGTGAAGGCTACTGGAAGACTTTGAGAAAGCCATTTCAGCTCCTATTGTTATAAATAGTTGACTATGCCTGTTGAAGCTTAATGAATGCATTTTTGGCATTGTTTGAAATGAACATCAGCGTTCAGCTCCTGAGAAATATTACTTGATGTAAAACCATTTGATTTTTAAAATCTAATGTTTGTATTTACCATAAAGATCAATGTATTATTACTGTACACAAAACAGAAGGTCACTATACATGCTGCTGCATAATTCTAGAGTATACAAGGAACATGTAGTCAAGGTGTTTCTACTCTTTAACCCAACTTCAAAATTAAATTTCGTATTTTTCCTCAAGAAAAGAGAAATACAGCTAAAACTAAAACCAAAACAAAACATTAAAAGAAAACACAAAAAATAATTTTTGAGCTCAAAATAAAGCATGTATCTGCATAAGGCATCTGATAGGCTTAGATGTGAGTATTTTTGCTTGAGTTTAACTACAGTGAACTTAATTTTCCTATATAATTTTACTGATTAAGATGGCAATAGAGTTTGCACACTATTCATACCACAAAAAATAAATGAACCATCAAACCAATAGCTATCATGAGACACATGGAATTAATGAAGTAATTGCTTCATATTATGACAAAAACTAACTGCATAAATTCTGTATGTATCAGGAGACAAAACACATCAAAAAAATTCTATAATATGACCCTGAGTCCAGTTCTAAAGCTTACATCTTCACTGCTAAACAAAGAAAACGTTTCCCAAATACTAACTTCACTGTATTTAGAAAAAACTACTTTCAAGATTACAAGTGTGCAAAAATATCACTTTCTTAAGTTTCTGTCAAGTTACTACCTAATATCCAACAAGAGTAAGACTGGGAACTCTCATAAGCAGCTCCTTAGCTTTTTATTTTCCCTTGTGCTTGCAGCTGAGCTCTGCCTCACCTCTCTCATATCCAACACGGAATCTACATCAGACGCAGGAGATGCAGGCTTTCAGTGAAAGTCCCCATTCCCCAAACAGCTATCCTCTCTTTGATCCTCAGCACTTGGCAGGTGTGTTAACCTATGAATGCTGGATCCACATCTGCTTTTGTTGGTACAGAGCCAAACCAATATTCATGTTAAAGCACTAAACAAACAAGTCAAAACAAGGTATGAATCCTCCTTATTCTCTAGCATAGTGCACACGGCTTTTTTTATATCCACTAGACAAAGACTTTTATCTACACCAGGAGGACAAATTTCTGTACAGTCTTTCTGTACTGTCGATTGATTGTTTACATTCTGCAAACAATCAATCGACATTTTATATAGCTTAGAGCAAAGTGTGGTAGATAAAATGTAAGTAAGCAAAAGTCGGTTTAACAGGACACAAAATCTGGAGACAGGTGAGGAAGAGCAGGCAACCAAAAGTGCCACACGCAATAAAAATAAGCAGAGGTCATTTACATGATCTACATTCATAAATGTGAAACACAAGAGAATTTGCATAAATGGAGGTTTCAAGACAGCACTAGTGAGTATTCCTCCTGTAAGTATTAACCCTATTTGCTGTTAACATTTAAAAACACATTGAGGTTTCTCTTTAAATCTCATAAAGGATGTCTGTGTGAATTTTTCAGGGGCAATGCCACTGCCAGACAGACACAGCATTTCACTTGCTCAGAACAGACAGATGGTTCACCTACTTCCCAAGAAGAAGGTTCTCACATAGTGTCTGGTTCAGTAAGGAACAGCAAGGTTGAGAGTTTTTACCTCAGCCGCTTAGGACTAATTCATGATGAGTACAGTGGCAGTAGAACTCTGGATCCAGAAGCCTGAACAGTAATTAAGAAACAACCCAAGTGCAGTTAGCATGCCCTAGTAAGCCTAGGGCTGTTGAAGACAAGACTACCATCATCTTACTCTGAAAGATGTGATCTTGTGAAGACAATGTTTGGAACGTTAGAAATCGGGCAAGACATACAAAGAAGCCAGAGAGGCAGGATCCAATAGCAGCTGCATATTGCTGTAAAAGGCACCGGTGCCACTCTAGTCATCAGGCACAGGGGGAGGGGGAGAGCAAAAAGCAATTGCAAGCTACAGCCCTTGGCTTGGAAGCATCTCCCCTGCTTCAGAGCTTTTGCCGTCTATGAATACTATCCTGGTATTTTGTGTATGTAATCTCATTCTGTCTACGTACCAAACTGACCAGATGTCCTGTACATATGTTAGGCACAATGTTAGCTGACATTAACATATACTGCCTCTCCCTTGGCCTGTTTATTTGGCCTCGGGGCCATGCTAATGCATACACATGGCTTCTGGTTACAGCTGGTTTCCGTCTAGACAGCTCGGGTTGTATGCTTGCACCTGCCTGCAAAATACTGGGCAGACAAATCTCTGTATGAAAAGTTGTCTTAAGCAGACATCATCCTATCCGATACACCTAATACTGCAGTGAATGAGTCTTCAAATATAATATATCTTTACCTTCTCAGAGGTCTTCTGTCAGAGAAGACTTTTATAAAAAAGTTTTATGTGAAGTTTAAAAAACAAGTGTTTTTTTCCATGTCCTGTAGACACTTCAAAATTTTTTTTGCCATTCAAGTATATCTTGGCCACTCACTTCCAGTCATCACCTCTGGATGTTTGTAATATAAATTAGATAAAGATTCCAATTAGAACAGAAAAAGACATTGCATAAGAAAGCTGCTTGAGGAATTAGTAACTCCAGAACAGAGATACTATTATTGAGAGGTAGCAATCTTCCCAGAAAGAACTACGTAACCAAACTGGTCTCATTTCATTTTTCATTAAGCTAGTAATTTCCTTTTGGTGCATTATTAATGCTAGCCAAGATGCCAGATCAGGAACTGTGTAACATAAACAGCAAAGTTCTCTTAAAATATTCCTTAACTGCTGTAAAATGTGCTTTTAGGAACACAGTATTGCATGGTGTATCAAAATAAAAGATATAAATCGTGAAACACTTCACGTTTCAATCACTAGCACCTGATTTCACTGTCTTACCTCCATCATAAACAATTACATTTAACAATGATATGATTTAAATGGTTTGTTTACTGAAGAATTTCACTTCATAAAGTTAAAATTGTCTTACATTCAAGAAATCAAAAGGTTCTTTCAATCACCTACCTCCCCGGCTTGCAAGGACAGTACCGTCATAGGAAAATGTCAAGCAGGAAGTATCGGTGCCTGGAGCATGGGCTTGCCTGCAGTGGAATTTCGTGTGTACCTGTTTGTCAAACAAATAAAACATTAGAAAATATGCTATTTTAAGAGAGGATAAACATTTCTGTATAGCATTGTGTACTCTGCTGCTATTCCTAAATTTCAACAGCAAACTGCATTTTTAGCAGGTACAGAAGCCAAATATTTCTACAGCCTTTTGAAAGTGTCTTATATGTTTCAGAACAGGCTTTCATAATAAGAGCTTGAATCAAAATTTGACTTTTTCATAAGTTTAATTATACAGACCACATTTACATAGCATCAGTGCTCTTTGAAAACTCCCACTAGTGCTGAAAAAAGATAGTTACACCTAGTTAAGATAAAAATACATTTTAAGAGAGTTCTCAACACTCCCCATAGCAGGCTTATAGTTACAAAAAATTACCAAATTACAATATATACACTTTGGAAAGGACTTAAAAAAGCATTGGAAGAATTTACGTTTGTCACATTTACTTGTGCAAAAATTCACGATATATAATAGAATAAAGCTCAGGTATTCTGAGGTTTGTGTTTCAATTAGCTGCAATAAAATTCAAGTTTGGGAATGATGTATGTTTATTTGTAACTATTTCTATTTTGCTGATAATCCCAGAGAAAGGTAGACATTACTTTCAAGTTAAAGTTTTATTCCTGTGTAGAGCTGACTTCTTATTTATTAAGTCATGATTTAGTACAATCTCTAGAAAAACCTATTAAAAAGGCAGGAACCTCAAACCAAATTTATCACTTATGTAAAATTAAGCTTTTCTAATCCCCAAACAAAACCAAAAGTCTCAGCTAAGATACCAAGATACCTCTCATACACAGGAAGGGAAAACGGAAGAAAAGGGAAAAGACAGAAACAGAGAATAAGGAATTTGAGACCAGTTAACTCCTTTTTTAACACCCAGGAAATTACACTTCTCATTTGCCCTCTTCTCCTAACATAAAACTAATTAATGTAGTTGTAAAATGAAGCATTCAAGAATTAAAGGTTGCCTGTGTATCTCAGCTTCCCATCTGTAGGACAAGGATTAAAACATGCCCTTCCTCATACAGAGGGGAAGAAGACAGATTAGGGACCTTAAAGTCCTTTATTCACCATAGTGATGAGCAAAACAGAAAAATATGCATAGAAGCATATATTTTTAGAGGACGGTTTAAACAGCATGCAGTAATTCAGATCTCGAATCACATCCTGAACAGTGAGATGATAAAATACTGAGCAGCTGCTTAATGATTACTATCTATTCTATACATTAAAAGTTCTGCAGAATAAAAAAGGAGTATGTGATCATGAAACGCACACACAGACTGAATTAAGCTTGCACAGGAATCCTCAGTTACTGCAACTTCTAATTTTTGACTACGCACCTTACCAAGGCTCTTTTTATTGGCTATTTATGCAAAAGAACCAAGCTAGTAAAGTAATTAATGTTGTTTACCCTTTCAAATATTTATTCTCAATTTGGTCCAAAAGCTAGAGAACCTTTGTGTGATGACATTAATAATGATTGCAAGCTTATTTTGGTGTGCAGATTAGTGAAGTTTTGCCAAGAGTCACATGTCATTCCCTCCACAAATGACACTTCAACAAACAAAGGAGGACTTTAAACATGAAGTAAATGCTTCTTACAGTATTTGGAGATAGAATGTAAGTCTACATTTAGCCGTAGTACTTGTTTTGAAATTACTGTCACTGCTAGCAAATTGTGCATATCCTGGAGAAACTCTATGAACAGATTGCAGTTTACAACTGTATGTCCCTGGTGAGGGTGTTTATAAATACTAAGAAACATATTTTATGCATCCAATTGCATAAAACTTTCCAAGTACATGCTAACATATAAAGGATAAACTGTGAATTGGCTATCAGAAAATAATGTTCAACAAATATTACAGAAAATTTAACAAGCAATTAAAATGATGTATTTTCTGTCTAAGAAATACATGGATGCTTGCAAAAACATCATAAATGGTTAATAATCACACCTAAAAAAATGACAGAAGGATTACAATATGGTATTTAGCTATTTGAAATAAATTGGAAAAACTTCATTTGGGCTCCACAGCATTTGTCTACTCAACAATCCCATCCCTCCCTGGCAATGTCACACTGACATAGATGTATTAAAGTAACAGTTTTTTTCATTTTGCTGCCCTACTTAATGCAAGGGTTTTGGTTTTATTTTTCTTTCATTTCAGCCTCAATCAATCTGAAATTCCTTCCTTTCCTTTTGTTTCAGATACCAATTAAAGAAAAAGATTTTGGGTCCAACCAATGCCTTTTATTTTATGTTTTACTAG
>VZSC01003633.1:79133-123163 GCA_013398225.1 Steatornis caripensis
ATATATATATATATATATATATATATGTAGGTAGGTAGATAGACAGATAGAAAGTAAATCACATAATGTTACAGGAGTTTTTTTATTTTTCTGTGGTCAAAGGTACTGATTTTATTTAGCATGAATTTATGAATTCATTAATGAAATCTAAACTGTATCTTTCAGGGATTAAACAGCTCATCCTAAGTATGTCACACATTATGGAGCCTTCTCAATGAAGTACCTATACTCGGACTAGTTCTTACCCTTTTACAACTGTCCCACAGAAAAACAGCAACATAAAGATATCCAAGACTCAGATATTATTTGCCCCTTAATCACAAAAATGGAAACACAACAAATTTAGCCAAACTCTATTCAGCTTCGATGCCTTAGGTTTTCATGTAAAATGAGACTTGTCTGAAACAGACAGTAAGATTGCATCAGCAGCTCCGTCTTCAAAAATAAATTTGCTCAGTTTACCAGTAAAGATTGTTTTCCTAACTTTGAGCTCTGCAAGCTTGCCCTCCATATATTATTCTGCAAAGGAATATAACCCTGAATTGTAATACTAAATCAAATATTCTAAAATGATTGAAGGTTGCTCTAAAAATGATAGAAGGTTGAACAAGAAGTTTTTACATGTGCTGGCAAATGTTCGTTGTAGTTTTCAAAGAAAATAACGTGTTTGGCCTCTGGCCTCTTAACATTTTTAACAGATGTCTAATCTTGCTAACAAATCATTAGCAGAAAAAATTGTTATCAGAATGTTTCTTGCTGGAAAGACATGAAACAACAGAACTAAGGCACAGAATTCAGAAGTTTGATTCAGGAAGGGAAGGAGAGAGCACTGAAACACCAGATAAAGATGTAAAGATAATCAGGGCAAAGTGTGTCTACATTTCTCCCTCATTATCCCTCTCCTTTTTGTGCAGAGGTGCCAGCTATTATGGAGTCCTAGTCATGTGCCATCCAAAATCTGACAAGTTCATCAGTCCTTAAAATTTTTTAAAGGTTTAGTTATTTCAGCAAATTCTGCAGTAACACACTCTATCTTCTGCAACTTGTTTGAAGGCTTTCTAGCCAGTAACTCCAGCAATGTAAGCACTTTCTAGCTTCGTATTAGCACATATATTTTCGTTAAGCTATTACAGCTGACTGGACTTGTGTGCAACATGAAATGACAGGCAGAAAACATGAAGCACATGTGAGAAAGGATGCAGTTGCATATATAAAAAACACCCAGGATAACAGATAAATGTCAGGGTTTGCAATATCGTCACAGTCCTCAGAGATGATGAGAAACGTAAGATAAAAGGAAGCCAGAGAAAGGATTTGGAAGGAGGGTGGAAAGGAAAGAAAAAAAAAGTACATTGCTGGAGTGTCAGTAATGAATATCCTTTGTACAAAAATCTGGGTGGATTGAAAAGGACCGATATGGGAAGTGAAGATGACAGTGGCCACATAAAGCGTTCATCACAAATGAATGTCCCACAACAGAGCCGCATGGTTAGAGTTCTCCATCACAAAACTGATCCAAGTCACATCCATGAGCTTAACATGCTTAAGTAATGAAATTTTTTAACTTTCCACATTGTTTCTAGGACACAATATTTCCACAGTAAGCCGATTATAACGCTTCCCCTCCCCCACTTCTTTATTTTAACGAAACAACAAGTGTTCCAGCCAAGACATTCTTCCTTCTTGTTCCTAACATCTTCAAGATTTTTTTAAAAGCAGAGGCAGTAAATTAAGGAAGGCCTTGGGGAAAGTGAGAACTACAAAAATTGCTGTATCAATCTTTCCCTGTATTACATACACGTAACAAAATTTTACTCATTTATTAGTGTGAGCAGAGTCAACCATGCAACCACAATCGTGTCTACTGCAGAAGGATCTCTATCCAATACTGAGTGTGCCACTTGCAAAGTGTAAGCTACTCTCGTGCACTCCAGGGCAAGGAAGGTGTATTCTGAATGGGGAAGTTCATCTCTAGAGAAGCCTCCCATGCTTGCTTACCAGCTGTTCTCTCACATCAAGGAATGTTTCCAACGCTCCCTGACAGAGATGAAAATCAGGATTTATGATGGTTTCAAATGTGAGACAGAAGGGCAGGACGAGCTGGGCAGAGTAGCTTGCTGGACATGCAAGTCCCAAGTCATGTATGGTTGTTTGAGATTTAAACAAGTGATTTCACCCTAGTAAGACACTTCCAGCAAAATAAATTAGCTGACACTGACAATATTCAACTGCAAAAATGATACTTTTTAATAAAATAAAAGCCTTCCAAGATAACATATTATCACAGGGCAGTCTCAAGGTGACAAAGGCATGAGTTATAAAGCTGCAAGAAAACAAACAAACAAACAAAGAAACAAACCAGAAACCTTCTTTTAAGTCACAACTGAGCAACGCTGTCTGGGTCTTTGCTGAAAGTGATCCCATCTGAGACAGCCAGGATTCTCAGAGCTGTGATCACAGCGACAAGACAGTGTTCCAGGGCACAAGTTACACCCTGCAAGTGGCTATTCCCCACCCCCTGCCACCACCTTTGGTCATCTCTACTGAAGGAAGCATATTTGTTTTGCTCTCAATTATAAACCAGAAAAAAACCATAAAACTGTACTTAGTACAGCCCTTACAAATTATCAGGTCCACATATGCCAGTTGAATTCAGGAATGTCACAATTTTTTTTCCCTGAGTCGCAGACTGTATCAGATGCTTTCCTTAAGTCTCTGTAAACGTGATCCCTCGGCTTTCAATTTATGTGACAGCTCTTCAATACCACTTCCCATGGTGTAGAAATGGATGCTGTTTCAGTAATGACCATACTGATGCAAAACAAGATTAACTTGTGAAATGCGAGGTTTTGGTGTTTACGTGATTACACTGTTGCATGATTTGCTCTTCTCCATGGTTTTCTAATTCAGTGACATCTACATGCATCATTAGCAGACCTGAAACACTCAATCCTAATTAACCAATTATGAATACAGTAACCTAACCTTATTTGCCATAACCAGGACATGTGACTGACAATTGTATTTAACTGTCCTACGCATCCATTACATTCTTATCTGTTGCAACTAAGGCCTTTTTCTGGGTGGAGGGATGATATTCTAGGGGAGGTAAGTCTTCAGGATTTCTTTCTCACACTCAGCTGCAGTTCAATACCCTCCAGTAATCTTTCACATGTATTTTATGGAGTTTTCCTAGTTATTTGCAATTACTAAACAGGTAAGAGACTTGGGTTTGGACTTTTTTTCTTTTTTAATTATCTGCAGGTTTTCTTGAGCAACTGTATTGCAATGAAAAACCTACATAACCAGAAAAAAAAAGGTAACAGCTGTTCATAAAAACTTCAGTCCCTTGCAATGAATCATGTATTCTACCACAGAGCTAGGAATGAAAATAAAAACACAAGTATGAAATGCTTAGTCAGAAAATGTTGGGCTGCTATGGAAAACAGCATTCTTACAAGAGAAGCCATACAGCAGTGTAGCCAGTCATGCTGAAAAATGATTTAGCATTTTGTTAATTGCAATTGATACAAAAAGTTGATTTCTATTGAAAAACACCCTCTAATATTTACAGAGAAAGCAATGAGGCAGGCACTCCATACCTTACACTACATGTGTGTTTAGACAAAACAAGGAAGCAGGCTGGCTTGCATTAGAGATGTCTCTGAACCACTATAGAGTGACAAGAATGTCCTTCCTATCTGTCCATACTTCCTTCACCACTTAGAGCATTCAATTTCTAATAATATTGTTGACCACACACAGAAACAATTTATTATTATTTAAGTTAATGCATCAAGAAATATTTTAGAAAACCATTTTAGAAAGATGGCTTAACAGCATTGCTAAATATTTGCCTAATAGTTTGAAAACGAAACCCCAACTGAATGTTTGGCTGTACTGTCAAACTTTGTATTTGAGAAAATAATCTGTCTTGGCCACAAAAAACAATAAATATTACTAATAAAAATAGCTGTTGGAAACTATTCAGTTGGCTTCCTTTGGAGATTTTTTTACACTGCATGAGAAAAACGCACAAGGATGTAAAAGAAACATTAATTTGTTTCTTTTCATAACATATCTAACCCATCCCATGCTATCCTACCAAATTTATGATTTTTGTCCTTTTTACTATCATAAATATGGCTTCTGTAAACAAAAAAAGCGCAACCCATGTTTTGCCTCTTTCAAAAATAAATTAATCATTCTTAGACCTGCCCACAGTTGTTGAAGTTTTCTCAGCCTTCCAGAAAAGAATCAAACCTGATCAATGTTATTCTGTAAAAATTTCATTAAAAATTTAGTTAAGATATACTAGAACCCCACTAAAAATTCACAGATTGCTTCAAACTCACCTATGCCAACACTGGATGTTTCATATTAATTAAAACTCGCCTTTTGCCTACTGACAATAAAAAAGCAAAAATATAAACAGAAAAAATATAAAGAAGTTACAAAGATGTCTTTGAAAAGCAACTATCACAAAGTTATTCCCACCATAATTCGATATAATTTCTCATATTCTTTCACTCTTCAGTGCTCCCAAAGCTTAAGACCCACTTTACTGATCTTACAGAGGTAGTGTGAATAGAGTGAATTACAACTGAAAATATACAGAAATTCACATAAAGCTAGTATTTCTGGTTCAGCAATACTTGAGCCAAAAAAAGGTGTATGTTGCAGTGAGTTATCAAAGATGGCTGTATAATAAACTTATTTGTTGAAAAAAGGGTAGTTAAAACACGTATATTGCAACAACATGGGTGTATTTCTGTAAGAAATGAAGTCACTCACACTAAACTTCTCGTAACATACAGTGAGCTATTATTTCTTCTACAGTATTTGAATTTTCCGATAAAGTTCCAGTGCAAACCGTTATGCAGTATTTTCTCTGCTTATTAATAATATAAATTTTGTAAAACATTAATTTGGTTTTATTTTAGGTGGAAAGGTAAAGAAGGAAAAATGCTTCAGTTAAAAGGGTAAGTGGTATTTTGACATATGAAGCATTTCAGTGATAAAATGAGTATTCTTAACTACGAGACTCAGCGGTTTATAAATAATATTGTATAAGGTGGCTGAGATTATTAGCTCAATACACTTAACATTGATTTTCAAGGTTCATACATATTTCAAATTTTTTTTAAAGCCTCTAGAAAACAAAAAATGCCATCATCATTCAGTAAAGCAAACTGCTGAGAGAAGTCATTTTTGAGAAGTTAAAAGAAACTCCTTTTCTTCTGTTACAGGTCAGCCAGGCACTTGTGGATGATGGGGAATATGAATTTTTTTAATAACCAAAGATATGTTTCTACTAATCCGCTAGATGTAGAGTTGCTAAATGCCCTCAATTTCAGTTACCTTTAACTCGGAATTTACCTTCTGAGTTCGGCAACTTCAGGATTAGACCCTAGAGTTATGCATGAGTAGAATGCAAAAGCAAGCTGTTTGGGGAAAAAAAGGAAGGAAAAAAAAAGGTAACTCAAGCAAACTTTATTTTCTTTTGAAGCAATACTCCTACCTCGGTTTCATGATTACTTCTTTGACATTGTTTTTTTTTCTCACAATAATTTTACATATTGACTAGCTAAATAAGCAAACAAATAAAAACCCCTACACATTTGTAAGCAGAAAAATTGGTGAAGTGGAAAAAAGTTTTAAATATTGTTTTCTGCAAGTAGTTTATACTAACTGAACATAGTGTTCCACAGGGAAAATAAATTCCCACTTAGCTCTAGAATCTGTAAACTCAAAGTTACAGATAACAAATTTACTGGTTTTACAAGTAAAATATTCCAGTGTTAATCACTGTTTCCATGCGTACAATATACAGTTGTTGAAAGCTCTTTTGACAAAATGTGGTTTTGTTCAAATCCAACAAATTACAACTGAATACTGCATTTCAATTCATCTGGTATTTAGCTCAGAAACAACATACTGTCTTAAAGAAAACTCTGGCAGTTCAGGTTATGAGGTAGCNCTAAATAAGCAAACAAATAAAAAACCCTACACATTTGTAAGCAAAAAAATTGGTGAAGTGGAAAAAAGTTTTAAATATTGTTTTCTGCAAGTAGTTTATACTAACTGAACATAGTGTTCCACAGGGAAAATAAATTCCCACTTAGCTCTAGAATCTGTAAACTCAAAGTTACAGATAACAAATTTACTGGTTTTACAAGTAAAATATTCCAGTGTTAATCACTGTTTCCATGCGTACAATATACAGTTGTTGAAAGCTCTTTTGACAAAATGTGGTTTTGTTCAAATCCAACAAATTACAACTGAATACTGCATTTCAATTCATCTGGTATTTAGCTCAGAAACAACATACTGTCTTAAAGAAAACTCTGGCAGTTCAGGTTATGAGGTAGCATCAACCTCAAAGCAAAAAACCCTTTCAGAATTAAAATACTCCATGATAAAGAATTGCTTTGTAAAGTAAGTTAAATTTAAAACAAAGATTCCACTGTGTCTGCAAGATGAGGCTCTGGTATACTTGGATTTGATTTCTAACACTCAATATTTAAATGACTTGAAAATTAATGTTTCCATTTTAAAACATACTGTGTATTTACCTATACTGAACAACACCCTGTCATATCGAATTTCCAAGCCAGCCTACAGAGCAGCAATCAAGTACCAAAACATTAGGTACACTGAAAAAACTTGTAATATCTTTTAGAAAAATGTAGCTTACTATTCTACATCTGAGATTCCTGAATATATTTAAACGTGGATTGCTTTTAAAAATAGTTTTCTTTTTCAATAGATATTAAAAACAGATTACCATTTAAACACGAGAGGCTAGAACCCCTTTGTTTGGAATTAATGTCCTTAAATGAATTCATCCTTTCTGTGTAATTTCATATAAATAATAATCTGATTATCAGAGTTACGGTAATGCAAAAATGTCCTAATCAATGTCCAAGAGTTCCTCAAACAGGCTGCAGTATCTCCACACCAATTTGTCTCTGAGGAGTACAGAATCCTTACAGAATTTTTTGGTCTGCAATTAGTCTTTTCCTCTACCATTAAATATTGCTTCAAAACCCTCTTTCCCTTCTTATCCAATTTCCATTTTTTTATGGTACTCTGTAGTCCCTCTCCTGAATATAATTCTCTTTCACCACTAGCATCTCTCAAATTCTTCTCCACCCAACAAAAAGATTCCTTCCATTTTGTCATCCCAGCCTTCCAGTCTAATTTCAGCATAATATTTCACTCATGCCTGGCAACTTCATATTTCTTCTCCATCACCAGTGGCATCTTCAGAGCACAGGGAGATACACGAATTGCTGTTTGTGAACATCATGTCTCAGAAATCTCATCTGCATAATCCATTTATCACTAAATAGCTTCATGTTTCCTTTTCTCTCTCCGTTACTCTTGTTCACACTTCGGCCTTTTCATACTGCCTTCTCCTCCATCCTCACTCCTTGTCAATACCACTTAAATTCTTTCCTGAGTCTCAACTGATTTATCCCTGACAAATCCAACAATGCCACCCCACACTCCTCCTCATCAGCCTTGGAAAAAAATGCCTATTTTCTATTTCCCTTCATTGTTTTATGAGGTCCAGTATCACCTGTACACGTTCTGCATGTTGGCTCCCTTCTTCAGTGTTCTCTCTGGTGCGTGATTCTCTCTCTTTCCTTCCGTTTCACTGGCTATTCACCATTACTAATCCCCTTGGTCACTGAACTTCTCACTCTACAACGTATTTTTAAAATCCTTAATCACAACCATGACTATCAATGTTTTCATGCCAGTAAACTCCCTTCCAAGAAAAGGTACATCATTCTCTGCTGAACATCTTAGTTCGTCTTGACCTCACATTGTGAATGTTCAACAGGCAACCTAAACTCAATGTGATGAAAGCTGTTCCTGATTTTCTTACCTGGGTACGATATCTCCTCAATTTCCCTGGAAGATTTAACCTCTTTTAACCATTTATCATATGAAAAATGTTGTTATATGCATCACAATGTGTCATCTCCTCTCTGTCACATATTGTAAAACACACTGTAATAAATCTAATCAATAACTTGTTGCTGGTATTATTACTTAGATGTCTTTTCCCTCTTTGTTTCCTTGACAATGGTTCTTTACTCTTAGGGTCTACTGTCACTACATTTTATCTTAACAGCTGTATCTTACCAATGACTTAAATATATATTATTCCAATAATAGCAATTACAGATCATTCACTTAATCCTCAGCACACCTGTGTTTTTCTCACATAAAGAAAAACAAAGTCAAAACCAACAAAGTCACCACTCCCTTTTCCATAACACATACGGACATACAATAACCTATCATTTAAAAATGACAAAAAACCCAGAGACAAGTAGCAATTGAGTTTGCACACTGGATTCCTTTTGTTTGCCAGCATAAATCTCCTACCAACGTTATGCCAAGAGTCATTTTCTAACATAACCACATTTGTTTCGGAAGGAGAATGCTCAAAACTGAAGTTTATTCTACACATGCAGATGCACAGAAGCGCCCATTAGCACAGACCTGCCTCACTCTCCTACCTCAACACGATAGCCAAGAAACAACAGTGACCTATCTGGAGTACAGAAAACATTCCTACACCCCTGTCAACTCCCACCCCATTTGGCACCACACTTTCACACATCAAATATCAAAATCAATCAGGCATTTACACATTCGTGACAAGTGACAAGCCAAAGGCTGGCAACGCAATGCTTTCTGCTAACTAAAACAGGTGTCCCTACTTCTGAAAAATTACTCAGGTTCTTTGCAGTGGTCCTGAATATACGCCAGTCCCTTACATTACAAGGGCAGGAACACACTACCTGTACTAGTTGTGTTTTTGCAAGCCCTGGTGAAACAGCCTCTATAAAGGTCAGAGCAGCATACTCTGGTGACCTCAACAACATGAAGTTTGCTTACAGATCTCGGGCTCAATCCGCTCTCCAAACGAGACCACAGACCTGCACACTGGTGGGGACAATGAAACAGGATAGGAAGCTCGGACATAGTGCCGTCTATATGCTCTTACCAGGGTATGTGCTGATCACAGCAGCTGTATTCATCAAAAGCTCTCAGTGTCCATAAAAACCATGGTCCATGATTATACAGTGAATTGGATTTTTTCAGAATATTTCACTCTGTACATGAACTAGCACAATACTTTCTACTTTGGCCATTCTATCCCAACCTTAATAAAAATGCATTAAACCAAAAATTAAATATAAATTAAGTTTAAGTGCTGATCAGAGGTGACTACTTTAAGCCTGAAACATTCACAAGCCAAATCTGGAAGTGATATATATACCAGGTAAAAAGTTAAACAGTATCCATAAGGGCATTTTTTTAAAACCCTATACATTGCTTAATGTGAATGAAAATGACGTATGTTGAATTATCTAAGAGCACCTTGTTTAAATTACTAAAACTCAGAATGTTTATACACATTCTGAAATTCTATGAAAGTAGAATTTGAGTGTAAGTTTGTAAGCATACTTAGACACACAGAGGCACACTGTATATGTATTTACACATAATGTATGAAATACATAGTTAGTCATATCCAACTCCAAATCTAGTTCTCTATCTCAAGAGAAATTTAGAACTTGTTTCAAGGAAGGCAGCTGTTCCACGAATGTATCTGATTTCAGTCTGTGTAGTATCACTGCAGCCATACATTAAATAAAACACAGCTGGACAATGCTCCACCTATTTCACTACCCTCTCTGCTAACTGTTTAGCACTAACATCTGTTGAAAACAAACTTCAGAAAACAGGGAGATCATGAAAAAAACTTTTTATTTTAAAATATTTTACATTGGAAGAAGCTTTACTTATTCGTAAAGAAAGCTTCATACATATTCAATTAGATTTTAATTATGAGATTTATGCCTAGAGTTAAAAGAAACTTGCCCACTGAAGACTGTCTTACAATAAGTATAATGTTATTACAAATATTTTCATTTCATATGATTGATTTTGTTCTGTACCTGCTGCCAAGAGATGGTGTAGTTCTGCAGTTTATCTTTTCATTGATAATCATGGACAGACAAATAACTTCTTAGGTTTATAATCTTATTAAGAATTTTCTACAAATGCCATGCAAATTTTTTTAAATTAAAGTTAACTAGACTTATGAGATGTTCTTTAGAAACTGAGAGCAGTTTGTAGTGTATTATGGCCAACTACTTGAGCATATTTAAAACTGTATCCTCACAGAAGTGCACCTTTTAATGAATGCAGCCATAAAACAACTGCTCTCTATGTAGAAACAGTTTGCTCTTTATCAGTCTTCCCCTGAGTCAAGTGTACGTAACCTAATGTTACATACAAAAGCTATGTTTCACTATAAATTATATTCTCTTTTTTAGCGTCCTAATTTCTAACAGATTAATTGAGAGTATTTTTGCATTAAAAATATTAGTATATTTCTTAGTGCATTAAAACTGAGCACATTTCAAAATAAATCACTCATTCAACTGAACTAGAAAAACTAAAATACTTTTCTGTATGTTCCTCTTTGGCAAGTTTATTTTTTCTAAATTAAACAGTTATGAAAAAAGGTTATGCACAAGCACTGCACAACATTAAACTATTGGTTTCCTAGGCCAGTATCCGCTTTCCAAGAGTGGTCAGTGACACAGGAATACAAGAAAATCCCACAACTCTTAAATGGGAAGAATATGTTACCTACCTTCTACATTAGACCACTGGAAAAGTTAGAAATTTGGTAACACTTAAAGTGAGAGCAGGAAAAAATAAGAAGGAGAGTTTACTATAGTAATGAGAAGAATTGAGAAGGTAAATATAAAATATATTTCAGAAGTTTAAAAATTCCAAACAATTATTTTAGTTTTGAGATTTTGTATTGTCTGAAATCACCATTTCATTAAAAAAAACCTACCTCTAATTTCCTTTTCTATTAAAAAATCCAACCCAGTTAGCTTTTAGTACACTATTTTCTAGAATTCACTTCACATTACTCTTTCTGAATACTCCAAAATAGAAAGCTTTCTAAAGTTATAAATTAATGAGAAAAGTGAAGCCTGTAAGAGATACATCCAAATACAAAGCTGGAAGGGGGCAAAGGGCCCATGAATTAACCTAAGAAACAGAGCAAGTAGACAGAAAGTATCTAATCTTCACTCAATATGTTCCACAGATCAGAAGTCATTTTTCCCTACCTTTTTGTTCTTAAATAAATCCACTTGATCAAGCTGTAACGTATTTCCTTTTGTAAGTATTTTAAAATATGGGAGTTTTAGGCTTCTCTAATAAAACACTCAATGACCAAGAGTTGTACAGAAAAATACTTTTAACTGCTTTACAAAATTCACAGTATAAGTGAATAAGCAAATATATAACAGTATAAACCTATTGTTCATCTCCTCAGTAACTTCAAGAAATAGTGACATACTATGAACCACAATGAGAAACATTTGGATGCAAAACTAGCTTCTAAAAAGCAGTAAGCTACACAAAACGAGCACAAGATTATTTTCATAATTTACAAACTCTATCATGCTCTAGACCAATGAACTGTTCAGCTTGCTTGAGCAATGCATATGCTACATTATGTAAAAGCCATTTTTCTGATAAGCCAGAACACTCTGGAGCTCACTTCTTAGAATGAAATGTAGCATCGGTATTTTTAACTTTGCCCCTACATAAAAGGAAAATTTTCTTTAAAATAACAAAGCTAGTTGTTCAAGAAGGCTCTTTTATTTGTTTCATTTTTTCATTATTTTATCTATTTCTACAACACTAATCATGTTACGTTAATAACACAGTATTAATAAAGCCCATCATGTTGCTATAATGCCTATTCTTTTCTTCTTAAATTGTCATTCTTAAATTATTTCTGTAAGCTCTACTGTTATTTTTCTAAATAGTAAATAAGAGAAAGACATATAATCCTTGTGAGGTAAGCCTTTTCTTTAACCATACATGAATCCAAAGTAAAATTCTTTATGTTATTTTCACTGGGGTGTGACAGACTTCAAGATTTAGAATCGCCTTTCATCACTATATTAGATAGTGCAAACATTCAGCTAGCTCTTAACTATAAACTGTTTATTACACAAGAGAGAAATGCACTTAGAAATACAGCAGGGCACATTTTATCTTAGCATATGATTGTCAGATTCTTTACTGCAGCTACCTTCAGGGTACAGATAGTGATGTACTGGCTAAACCAGACGTATACAAAGAGGAATAATATATGAATCTGTTAATATTTGCTGCTGGCAAGCTTGTGTGTGATTTCCACTTTCTGGAGCAGAGGTCTGGCACATATACATATGGAATGAAAGGGCGGGATATTATGGATATGGAAAACTTACCTTAAGTTTGAAAGGGGAATATAGTATATTTAGATATCTTTCATCTTGTATTTACACAAGAAATTTCCAGATGTAGCCAGACTGCACTCTTCAAAGCGTGAAGTATGCTACATACTTGGGGAAAATTTGAAGATTTGCTTGCTGTTTAGCTGCAGTAGTGACATTCAGCAAATTTAAGAATGGTAATTGGAAATTGTTTCTATTAAATATTGACATTTCACTGGACCAATTCTAATGCTGTGAAGATAGCAATATAACCCACAAATCCCATATAAGCAAAACCAAGACAAAATACCCAGACGTGAATATTCCATGACCAAAATAATTAATAAAATCTAGCTGGCGTGAAAAAAGCATAATCCTGGGATGTTGTGACAGACCAGATGCCAAAGACATGCTATGATTTTTGCCTGGTAGAAACTGTATTTAAAAAGGCATACGCATTCCAGTAATGCTTTCTAGTAGACTGATATGAGACATACATATCAAAAATTTATTACTGAGAGCTATGTCATCTGCGTGTCAGCATATGCAGTAAGCATCCTGTAACTGTGCAAAGGTCCAACAATCCCATCTTCCCAAAGCATGGGTATAAATCCCCTCAAAGAACCTTCTAATTACTGCAGAAAATATTTACAGCAAGTCTCAGATCTTTCTGCTAGTTTTCATTACTCTGTCTTGGCAGCACCAGGTTTAAAATCCATCAAGAACAGCAAAATAAAAGTTTACAGAAAAAATTCCAAATAAGATCTGGGCTTGGATTCCCATTCTAAAACAAAAGAGTCACTCTGTTTAGGGGAGGAGGGTGGGGAACCCAACAAAAAAAAAGTATCTTACATGATCTTTTTGCATTATCTAAACCTGTGTCCTTAGTTTCTTGAAAATGGCTCCAATATTTGTAAAACTGTTCAACTCTGAAAACTCTACCTTAAAACTTCATAGTGCACACCACAAAACTAAAGCTCACAAAACCCCTTTCAAAGCAAACAATCACTAAATATAGAAATGTATTTATCTTACATCTATAAATCATAAAATTATTTGGAAAATACTTTTAACATGAGTATTTGTAATTAAAATGTACAGAGTTTAGATCTGCTTAACTTCAGTGTATACTGCGACATCCCTCTTTTCTTCCCCTTGTATTTTGAGGACAGGGTGGCTTAAGGGCATGTGGAAAACAGGTTATTAGGATGACCACTTGATCACACCACTTTCAGGGATATTCATGTAGGCAGTATATTAGTATAGTGTTGGATTTCATTATCACTGTGCATTTTAAGTTCTGTAAAATCACTTTGAGCTTTAGCTAAATAATTTAGAACCAATCAAAATACATAAATTATTCTAGCAATTTAAGATCAATATAAGGTTTTAAAACCAAGAAAAAAGAAAACACTAGCAAAGCAGTTGTTTGGCAACACTGAAGTAGATGCTCACTTCTGAGTAGAAAACAGCTGAAGAATGGCGTGAAACATACAACTAAGTCTTCTATGAAACAAGAAAGTAAAAAAATCAGAAGTTAATCACTAGCTGTAAAAATCTTTGCCTGAGCACTGAATCAATTTGTGTTTAATGAGAACTAAATTATATTGAAAATCATGAAACACTGCATCGTTCCTGTTCAGATTCACACTACGTAAAAGGATAAAACTTACTACAGATACAGCTATCAAAGCTAATTCTTTGCTACTTACAGTGCAGTCATTAGATAGTGAAAAGCTTATAAAAATTACTCAACATTTCTAACCACACCCAATTTAATACAGCCAGAAAAAAAACAGAGAAGATTTTGGGCATTTTCTTAAAGGCATTTAAAAGACATCATCATCCCTTACAAACTCTGCCTATCCAACATCCTGATCAGTATTTTTGTAACACAGCTGCAATGGTATACCATAAAATACGGGATGTGTGAAACTGAGAAACATGACTCAGGCTACCATACGCAGAGGAGTTGTTTATGCAGTGCTGAGCTGAATGCACCCAGGAAAAGCTGCAGGGAAAATTCACATAGTGGGTAACCTCATCAGGTGGTCTGAAAGACTAAGAAAGGCTAAGAAGTTTAGCTGTCTCATCCTAACAAATCCTATTTGTATTAAATGAAAAACGTCTTGATCCTTTCCTGTTTAGTGTGTAAAATTAGGGGAATTTTTTTGTTCAAAGAGATTTCTATTAATTTTAACTCACAATACATTTTTAACCTACCCACCAAGTGTACTAATAGTCTTTACAAAAACTAGTTCAGTCTTTCCACATCTCTATGAATGAGATACTCCCACTTCTACACAGGAAAACTAGGCACACAGGGGTTTACTGATTGCAAGACAACTTATTCTTGATACTGAAGACTGGCTCTACAGATCAGCTTGTTCATCAACGTGTGTTACTATTGGTCTTGCAGAAAGCTCTGAAACGGCAAGTACAGGCAAGATGAGGAATCTGAACTGCAGCTAAATCTAGTGGTTTTACTGCACTGCCCTGCAAATCAATAATTTTCAAGGTCCTGTCTTATTTTGACCACTAATGCTCTCCAACTCTCCATATTTGCCAGATACTTCTTCACGTCTCAGAACATTTAAATCGAGAGAGTTCTAATTTGTTACGTTATGATTGATTATTTCACACTATTGTTTCCACTATTCATTGGAAGTTTGAAGGAAGTTATTTTTTATGTCCTTTGAAGCTGTTACTTTAAGCCAAGTTGACAGTGTTCATAATATTTCAAACAAGCTGACAGATCATTCTGCTAATGTGCACTGTAAATGCACACGTATGTGAACGTTAAAGAAAAACCATGCACTGACAAAATAACATACATGAGAAAATAACACAGATTTTATGACAAAACAAAAAAAGTCCTCTGAGGCAGGTGATTATAATGGATCACGATCATGCTGAGGAAGTTTGGAGAAAGTAAAGGCAGAGCTGGAATGCATTTGGCTAACTTCAGAATTAGCAAGTTACCAATGTCAATGTCATGAAGATAAAAAAAAATTCTTCCTCCAAAAGTTCCAAAAGTATTTTTACTCTCACTACATACAGCTGGGAGATTTGGAATTGCACCAAAAAAACAGTGGAAGCAGAAAACTGAATGAAACACTCATGGTGTGCATTACTAGTCAGAACTAAAGAAGAGAATTGATCACACACCAAAATCACTCCCTAGGCACAACAACTTAATTTAAAAACGTGGATACTGAAGCGGCTGTAAGTGGCTTGGAAAAACCAACTAACTCATGGCCCTAGCTTACAACAGACAGGTACTTTGACTTTAACAGGGACGATAAAACATGGGACAGAAGAGATATTGTTTCTTTTCAAATTAAAAAAAAAAAAAGAAAAAATCAAAGAATTATTTAATCACACCATTCTGGACCAAGTTCTACACTACTGAGCAGCAAACACAAGTGATGTCACAGTGGTGATGGGGACACTACCACACAACAGGTTGATTTTTAATTTGTTTGCCCTTTGATAGACGTATCAGTAGGATTCCTGTACTCAGGGGTACAGTTATCAAGACATGTGTGGAGCAGAGCATAATAAACCTATATCCAGCAGTTGGAAACTATGGCTACAGTGGCAAAGAAGATTTCTAGGAGTTTTGTCAATGACCTTCTGCCACCTCATAAAGTGGTACAGTGTTTATGAATCCCCGGAGGAAGAGTGGCTTCCCACCAGCACTGCAGCAGCGTGCCTGCCTCCAAATGCCCCTTTTGCTCTAGGGAACAGCATTATCAGACCCTCCTGCCTGTCGGTGTATCCACTTCTGCTCCTGGTACTGCTGTTTTCACAACCCTTCTCCTGTAAGAAAGCAGGGACTTTATGTTTGCAATGAAGCAAAGAGAAACTTCCCTCTCTCTCAAGGGGCCTCTGTGTTTGACAGGAGTTTTTACTCCTGTCAAAAATAAATACATATAAAAACCTTCACAAACACCAGAATAACAGGTACTACGGAGAGTACATAGAGTGAGCAATAGTGTGTGGTAGGAACACCTTTCCTGGATTTAGTTTGTGCTGTTAGTGTAGGAACAGTGGCAAGGGCATTCAACAGCAGGGTTGAAATGTCATTTATATTTTTGCTTAAATGCAAAAATGTATTCAGTCAGGCCTTTATTGAATCAGCTCTGGCATGACAGTACAGTCAACTAAGTTACAGATAACTTTAAACACTTTCCTAAATCTGTTCTCCTTCCTACTGTGTATGTGCCAAATCCATAGTCTAAAATAATGATGCCACAATCATTCCTAACTGATCAAGTCCAAGAAATTATAGCAATTATTTTCGCTTTCAAACACTAGTGATTTTTGTTACAGACTCCACAGAGCCTTCTCAAGTTTAACACAAATGCTGTCTTAATTTTGACTTGAAACAGAGCAAAATCTGTGTATACAACCCTACACTTGTTTCAGGAAAATCACATTATACTTGCTGGATGGGAATTAAAAACTTTCTTCAAAAATCATAAGTTAATATTTCTACTATATATTTCTTTAAGCATCTTAACCCTCACATCTTGATTCTTCACAGCTTTACTTACCTTCCTGTGACATCTACAGTTTGTATCCCCAGAACTGCACCATTTTGTCATGACTTAACATTTTCTTGTTCACCTTTGCAAGCGCCTCTGCGTACTGTCAGGCCAGTAAGAGCTTTCACCATTCCAGTGCAGGAGTCAATCCTGTCCTCCTCCTTCTAAATCCTACTTTGAACACGTGTTTCTTTTTAGTATTTTTTTTATTCCCCCCACCCCCCAAATGTAAGATGAAGGCTTTTTTTTTTAATTATTTCATCAAGATGCCTTTTGAAATGCCTGATTTTAACTACACACAGATTTCCAGAGGGTATCAGCAGTTTTAGACAAGAATGCCACTAAAGAAAAATCAATTTTCACCGCTCCTTTGCAGAAAAATCTTGTACATTTCTTAATGACATCAACACAAACAAAGACAAAAATTGTTTAGGCTTTAAAAATAAAAATCAAAGGACACTACCAGCTTCATTTCCACTAGGAAGTCATTTCAGTCTTGCATTGTTATATAGGGGTCACCAGTTGGAAACTGCGCAAGACGCATAGGATATATCTTTAAATTATTCATAATCACCTTAAACTGCACTCAATCAGCATTACAATACGTCATCTTATAGACACACAAAAGTTCAAAAGGAAAAGCACATGAAAAAGCAGACTACCAAGAGCACTATTGTTAAAACTATACCAGAAAGCTTAGTATTTCAATACTGTATATGTTAAAATAAACAACATACACAGGTGATGAAAGCCAGTCTCTGAAAAATTTATTATTCTGTTAGAACAAGTTTACACTTAGGATGAATTCTCAAGCTTCATGCCATTAGGAAGGTTTACTGGGTTTATAGTGGAAATAAAAACAGAAATAAAAATAGATGACAATCCCAAAATACGGGCTGTACTTTGAATATGATCAATGGGCCTTCTTTTCCTTTTACATCTATACATTTCCTCTTGCTCCAGCAATTAAATTTTATTCAATCTTTGTGAAAAGGTCCCTCAATTGCCTGTTTTTCTTTTTAAAATCACATGTTTTGAAAGATGAATTTGAACAAACTAACATAACTTGTATTAGTTCAGTATTATTTCCTCAAAGCTCTCCTATTGGAATTGTACAGCTTTCAAAGATTAATTACATCAGCTTGATTCCAAGGATCCTGCAATCCCCTGTTCCATTTCCTCAGTAATCTTACTTTGGCTTTCAAAAAAATTGACTCTAATCTCATTTTCTCCTCCTATGCATGCTGTAAATACTTATCCCATTGAAGTGAAAGGGACTGAGCATCAATTCTTTGGATTGGATGGGCATAAAGGAGATATGGATGATTATTAGGATGATTAATTTTAAAAGCAGTAAAGCTTTGTCTGGCGAATTTGCACTCAACATTGCAAAATTAAACTCTTGGAACTGAACTAGTCTGTAAACTATACTAGACAAAGCAAAAGGGACACTGATTGCTCTGATTGCTCTAAGCTTCAAATCATAAAGTAGTAGCAAGAACTGTGTGTATTCTTAGTTAGATTCGTAACTATGGAAATTCAATTTTAAGTTCAATTTGAACATATGAAATTACAGACTATATTTCGTAATTTTAAAGAATTTGAAATAGTTCCCATTCTGACTCTGACCGCATTGCATTTACACAAATTGTTCAAATTTGCCTCAGTATTAATTTTTACATGTTGGACAATGTAACAACATTTGGCATTCAATGTGCAGCACTACCCTTATCCTCACCCACTTAGATGCTATTCTCCTCTGTCTATTATCTGGATGAATAACTGATTTCAGTATGAAGTTTTATCAGTTAATCCTTAATGTACTCAATATCTCAAATAAAATATGGACATATACATTTTCAATTACCAAAGAACCAACAAGAAATTACAGCTTTTTCCACAAGCATTGCACCTTAAATGAATAATATTCTAAATATAGGTAAGTGGCTAACTTTTTTTTTTTTTAAATCAGACTCCAAGAGTTTCCTCAGTGTTGTGAACTAAATAGCAGCACACTGAATGATCAGCTGTAGAGAGGCAGAAGAAATATTGTATTTTGCTTACGAGTTATTTAGTTGGTTGGAGGACCATAAAAAGTAAGTAAAAAAGTACCAAGCTTGATTTTATCAGCTTCAACATTCAGCACTTGATACATTAGAAGCATATATTGTTATTGAATACTTGACTTACACTCATATTCCTATCCCAGATCTGGATGGAGCCATCTTGACAGCCAGCTGCAATAAGTTTACCATCTCTGCTGTATGTGCAAGTTGTAGGAATCACCCGTTTACCTTGAACTGACCGTGGTTTAAATACGCTTTTGTGCTTTTTTTCATTGTTAACATCCCATGTCCTCACAGTTCTGGAAAAAGATTTAAATAAAGAGTTGTTTTAGATAGAGTTAATACATATGGAATAATTTTTCTAATGATATAATCAAACCTTTTTTCAGCATAAATGGCACATAATATAGTTCAAATAAAGTTGTAATAAAAACAGCATTTAAGATATGGTATGGCAGCAATGAAACTAATGTGACAACTTTTCAAGTAAGAAACATCATACGCACTAAGGCATGTGAAGGTTAAAAAAAAATTAAACAAACCCAGTTCTTCCCAAACCGTCGTATAAATACATAAAATTATTTACAAGTGGAGAAATGGCCAAAGGTTAATACGTAGGTTCTATAGAGTCTCCACTGTCACTGGAAATGATGAAGACTAAAGTACTTGGTCCTTTACAAGAATGAAGACTTATGGAAACAGGCATGAATACTTATACAAATCAATTAACTAAACAGATTGTCCTAATTGCTGTGAGAACTGACAAACCTGCTTTTAACTGGCAGTACCGCAGACTGGCTGGTTATTCTTTAGACTTTATTTTAAAGGGGAATTTTAAACAATTAATTGCAATATTACTGTAGTTCTCTTACACTAATCCTGAAAGTCTTAAAGTTCTTTTCTAAAAGTGTTCTTCAAATACTTTACAAAGCCTCATTTATGTAATTTTTTTTTCAAGTTGAAAGTTTTTTCCCCACATTATTAGCAAAATAAATACATCCCTTTTCTTTTTAATGGAAAAAGAGTATCTGCCTGGATCTTCAATGTTTCTTAGATACTCAAAAACATCCAAATGAGAGAGAACTAAAACACTGATATACAGGTGGACTCTTTAAACTGCCTTAGATACAAATGTTTTCTGTCCATTTAATATGCTGAGTTCTTTCCAGATAAAAATTCAAAACTCTTCTGGCATCTAAAGCAGAGAAGAGTTTCAGGATTTGGCAAAGAAAGGAAGATCATTAATTTAGAATGAAAAAAATCACAAAGTTCTCAAGACAACTTCATTTGTTTAGACTATACAAACATTGTCTATGATCCAACAGCACGTAATTCACTGGTCGCTAGCAAAGCAAATAGCACTTTAACAAAGCTGCCATTTCTCCACAACAAGACAAGACAACCACAGCGTAACATTAGGAACTTCCATGAGAGCTACAAGACCAGACAGGCTACAGAGCTGACATTACATACAATTCTAGCATAAAATAGACATGAAAATTAGCTGGAAATAGCTCATAGAAGTTATATTTAATCACATATTTACTGACAGTAATGAGAAATCAGTAACTGAAGTAGAATGAATCTCCAGTTGTCCATAATAAAGTCAAGATTAGTCTCATTTTTAAAAGTCTTCAAATTTCCTACCTGTAAGATATCACTTCATTGCTCTATTTGGAGCTCTTGCATAAGACATTCAAATGTTCTGATGCGTTGGGGGTTGTTAGGGTTTTTTTTCATTTTAAATGAAACATTAAATAATTATGCATTTTCTAGGGTCACTTAAATAAATCCATGCTACTATAAGGAACAGGTTGCCCAGCAAGGTTATGGAGTCGCCTTTCTTGGAGTTAGTCAAAACCCGTCTGGATGTGGCTTTGTGCTAGGTGCCTAGGCGATCTTTCTTTGAACAGGATGGTTGGATTAGGCAAATTTCAAAGGTCGCCTCCATCCTCAACCATTATGTGATTCTGAGACTCCCCACTTTCTCTCCATGTGTTGTCAATAATCATCCCAGTCTCCTACCTTTAAACAGGTACACTGACACTTTCTCCCATTCTGATATTTACTCAAAACGTGAGACTTTTTCCAGTCCCTTTCCCCTCCAAAAATCTCACTTGACTACGCTGTACCTCCACAGCTTCTCTTCCCCCTCTTGTAATGACCATCTCTTGCTGGAAAGCCACCTTCTCTCTTACAGCACAAGTTTCCCAGGACTGTGTTGACATACCCACTTCTCAGATGGTGTACCTAGTAACACAGTTATGTGCAGGGAAGTTTAAAGCCTGCCTCCCCTTATTTGCTTTTTTATCTAACATGCCTCACAAGCATCTGAGCTGCAATTCCAAAAACAATCTCAGAATCCTTCATAATTCTAATTCTTCATTTCTGCTGGCACAGAAAGACTTTCTAAAGCCTTCTGTCTCCTCTTTTTGGGGCTCAATGTCCTGTCAAAACTTCAATTGCTTCACAACACTGTAGAGCATATTCAAACCTTCTTATTAATTTTTACCTTTCAACTGTAAAGAAAGAAGTAACACTTGTATAGTTCCATCTCTTACAACACAGATTAAAAAGTGGTATCAGCAGGTCAGATGAAAAACCCAAGTTTCCTGAGCTGCTGCTTCTGCTGCAGACAACTAGCCACACTCCTCGTATGAGTTATATGCCCTGTAAAAAATGCCCTCATAGCCTATAGCATGTGTTTAACCCCCTCAATGTTTTCTTAATGTTCCCACAATGAATGTGTGTTTACTGCTGCCTTGTTGATATTGCATCTAACTATAAAGCTTGTCTACTAAAATCAAAAGAAGTTTATAAGAAATTATCTATATATTACTTATAAATTGATCAATCATTCCCAGAGAGACCCGAACTCGTAAGCTAAGACCGCACTCTTTAATCTCTTCTTTCACGTCAGATCTATGCATTTTTATTCTTTATGGAAAAATTTCCAATTTTTATTAAAAAATGGACACCATATTGGAAACATCTCATTCCATTGACAAAATTTCTGCTTAGCACATGAACCAGTTGGCTCAGGGTTTCTGACTGAATCACCACCAACCAAAACATTAGGAGCCATCCACATGTATGTTTCATACTTTCCTTGAGAGCAGTGATGGACTACAAAGATGGCAATCACTGAAGGATCACAGAGAGATACGTTCACTACCCCTTTCTAAGGGCCTTCATCACACAGTCTTGAGTATGACGACAGAATCATAGAATGTTTTGGGTTGGAAGGGACCTTAAAGATCATCTTGTTCCAACCCCCCTGCCATGGGCAGGGACACCTTCCACTAGACCAGGTTGCTCAAAGCCCCATCCAGCCTGGCCTTGAACACTTCCAGGGAGGGGGCATCCACAACTTCTCTGGGCAACCTCTTCCAGTATCTCACCACCCTGGTCATGAAGAATTTCTTTCTAAATCTACCCTCTTTCAGTTTAAAACCGTTACCACTTGTCCTATCACCACATGCCCTTGTAAAAAGTCCCTTTCCAACTGTCTTGTAGGCCTTTACATGTTCTGAGAGGCTGCTACAACATCTCCCTGAAGGCTTCTCTTCTCCAGGCCGAACAATCCCAGCTCTCTCAGACTGTCTTCACAGACAGGTGTTCCAGCACCCTGATTGTTTTTGTGGCCCTCCTCTGGACTTGCTCCAACAGGTTCATGTCCTTCTTACGCTGGGGACCCCAGAGCAGAACACAGTACTCTAGGTGGGGCCTCATTAGAGGGAAACAGAGAGGCAGAATCACCTCCTTTGACCTGCTGGCCACACTTCTTTTGATGCAACCCAGGATACAGCTGGCCTTCTGAGCTGTGAGTACACACTGCCATCTCGTGTTGAGCTTCTCATCAAACAACACCCCCAAGCCCTTATCCTGCTGCTCTCAATCCCCTCATCCTCCAGCCTGTATCTATGCTTGGGATTGTCCCAACCCATGTGCAGGACCTTGCACTTGGTCTTCTTGAACTTCATGTAGATTGCACAGGCCCATCTCCCAAGCCTGTCAAGGTCCCTCTGAATGGCATCCTTTCCCTCCAGCGTGTCAACAGCACCACACGGCTTGGGGTCATCAGCAAACTTGCTGAGGGTGCACTCAATCCCACTGTCCATGTTGTCGACAAAGATGTTAAACAGTTCTGGTACCAATACTGATCCCTGAGGAATGCCACTCATCACTGGTCTCCACTTGGACACTGAGCTGTTGACTGCAATGCTTTGAGTACAACTATCCAGCCAATTCCTTATCCAGCGAGTTGTCCGTCCACCCATCAAGTTCATGTCTCTCCAATTTAGAGACGAGCATGCGGGACAGCAGCGAAACTAGCGTCATAGACTAATTTGTTCTGACATTCTCCTTTTACCCTCCATGCTCCATCAATAACTCTCTGAGCATCCTGTCTCTTCTTTCAGCATCCACTTTGATGCTGTCTACTGTTTATACTTGAAACTTACTTGAAGCCTTTTCCAGTCCCTTTCCCTCACAACACCTATTACTTCTTAATATTTAACTCCTCTCATTCTAGCCAGAAGGAAAGGGGGTAAACAAGAAATGAAGCACAGAAACCAAAACAATTTACCTTCAGAGAATGAGTCTTTGACAATACGGCAAACAAATGCTAACTAAGGCTGCTTCTGTGTTTTCTCTGTCCTTTTGCTACTGACCCTTAGCCACTTACCACATCACCAGTCAACTCTGAGAGCACAATTTGGAATCATGCCTCTGGTTTTTTACAGAATATTTTGTACCATTTAATGATTGTTCCTCCTCCTCAGACATAATGAAAAAAACCCTGAGATTACATTACAGAAGTCCCATTTTCATTTCCTAACCTACTCTAGCTGCAATCTAATGTTGTTTGTGTTGAAACAAATAACAAATTTTACCCCTGGGTCAATCAGGTCAGTTCCAGGATACTCATATTGGTCAAAAAAGCCTTTTACTAAGAATATCTCCCTAGGCCTAAACAAGTGTGGGATGAAAGAACACTGTTTTATGCTCTATGTTGCAGCATTTAGCAGAAGTATAATACTAATATTTATCTGTTGATAGGTATAACCAAGATATTTTTAACTCCACTGAAAACAAAAGGAAAACATTTCCTGAATGAGGCATTTTCCAACTGAAAACAAACTGTTTCATGAAATTTTGTTCTTTAGTAAAAAAAACATACAGGGATTTTTTTCTTAAACTATCCCTCCAACATATAATTTTGTTCTTTCATCACATCAGATTTTAATACACTGAATATGTACAGTCACATAAATATTTTTAATTTCTCTTTCATAAATTTCTTTTCAAAGAAAACTTTCATGAAGAAGGCTCCACATACACAAGTTTAAATTTAACTTTTAAAATGGTGGATTTCACATCTGCTAAACAGATTTTGTAAAGTTCTTGCATTTGCCAAGAGCAATTCAAAGCCACTTAGAAAAAGATGAGAATGTTCTTTTGGAAAGGTAATGCGGGTATTTTCTGACCACTGAGAAATTAAATAACCCATAATAAACATCTACTTTAGGTACTGAGGTTCAAGCTGGTTTTTGGGTTTTTTTCCCTACAAATGTTTTTTCTCGTTTCCTCTTTTTTCTAATGTTCTTATGATATTATTACTATGAAAAAATTTCTAATAAAATTAATTATTGACAATGCTACTGTATTAAACAACATATTAAAGGTATTTATGTAGCTGCACTTCCCAGCCTGCAAGCATGGAAATTTCTAAGTCCTGATTCAGCAAGCCACTGCCCATTGTAATACAATCTGCTGAAATTCAAGGAATGAACCAATTCAAACATTAAAAACCTGACCTGTCAAACTCCACTAAGCTTCTCTGCCTGTTCCATCTCCTCTGTTTCTAGTAGACTGCGAAACTCTTCCAAAATATTAAATGTTACTGGTGTCTAATGCAGTATAAACAGATTAAGTCTATTCTTAATAATTAAGTCTATTCTTATCACATTTAAAATACAAAAAAGCAACAAAATACATTACTGCTAGAAGTACAGATTGGGCTTAACATTGTACATCCAGTAACTATATTACAATGCTTATCTTTGTAATATATTATAATGCCTACCTTTTCAATAAAAGGTTGCCCAAAAAGGCTACTTTGGAAAGCTATAACATACTTTAAAATCATCATACAAATACTGCTGCGATGGAATTTATTGGCAGAGCACAGAATTCCAAGTCACCTTATCAGTAATAGAAAACACATTTTTTAAAGTGTTAAATTAAGCCTCTTTATAAAAAAGTAACTGATCTTAAAGTAAGATTTTTTTCATCTTTTTATGACATAAACCAACCTTACCTTCACAGGAATGAAATCAACATGCTTATATAATATGGTGAAAAATTACCAAAACAGAACACGTAAAGAAAATAGATAGAAAAGAAACAGCCGAAAAGTTGTGTTAAGATGTTCTTAGTGCATATGGTGGTACAAGACTATGTCAGCATGAAAACTTTCATTATTGTATTCTTTTTGTTGTCTTTCAGCAAAAGTAAGTTATAGTCTTCCTCTATATTGAGCACATGGGACCCAATGACGGTTGAATCACCTGCCAGAAACTGAAAAAATTTGTAGACACAAACAGATGGAGCAATCCAGAGAAACTTTCCATACTTGTTTGGCATAAAAACTTTGAAATAAGCTACCTACTCCCAGCATCTGAACAGAGTTAAAACAGTTAAAACCAGATTACAAGAAATGTCAAATCCAACATAAGTAAAATCATAACTGTGGAAGGAACTGCCAAAAATACTGACACAACTTAATAATTTGTAACACTTCTTCAGCTTCTCTATTCCTTAAATAATCCCTAAATGTAAAAACTAAACAGCAACGTTAACAGATAAAACATTTTACCAGAGTAAGAAACAAATAAAACCATCAAAAGTCATTTTTATGTGATACGCAGCAAATGGTTTGAAGCAACTATGAAAATAAATTTTTCCAGATTTCCAAGTAAAACTGGTAGCCCTTTTTTGACAGGAGAAATTACCACCAGTTGGATAATTACAGCTGAATTATAATTACTAGGTTTTCTGGGGAAAATAGATTAAAATCTAATAACAATGAACAGTAACTACTCCATTGTCCAGTACAAATGAATTACAAAGCAACCAACTTGAAACTGAAAAGACACATAAGCACGTCTGAGAGAGCAAGAAGAACAGATGTAAGCAAAAATCCTGCTGCCAATCAATATATGCAAGATTTGAGAAGAAGGAGACAGAGAAATGGCTATGAATGAGTATTAACTGGGCTAAGGAAGAACTTCTAATGGAGGTCAGAGAAAAGAGTGGAGAGAGACAGATACAGACTGGCAAGGGGAATTAAAGCAAGGAACAGAATATAGCAGTTATAATATCCCAGATTTCACATGATTACTTTCAAGTCAGCTGTGCAGCATGTTTATTGAGAGGAAAACAGCAGCAGCAACAAATACTAGCAAGTTATGATATATGATTACCTCTGGCTGAGGAACTGGCCCACAGATGCATTCAGATACAAAGAGTTACCCACCAATACGTCTATATAGCACCTTTCAGGTTATAATGAAAATACAGCTGTAAAGACACAGTACAATACCTGAAAATAGAACCTCTTACTTAGGGCCTAAAAAGTCTGTTTTCATTGAAATGCAAAGCCCACAAGCTTTCCAGACTGAATAATTTTTATATTTTCCCAGATTAAACCACTGGTCAGGCTAACAATACAAAAAGGTATTCTTCAAAACGGTGAAAATGTAAAAGTAGCAACAAACATCCTAGAAATAAGCTAGCAATCAACATACTGCAAGTCTTACCAATTCAGTATTGACACGTATCATCCAAGTAGAACTCTAATTTAGAAATCATTTGCTTAAATCATTCAGCCATCCAGTCCCTTCCTTCCTCAAGGTTATCAATAGGAGAAACTAATCTCTTCAGCTCATGCAATTGAACAGGCCTAGACCATGCAGTGATGAACAAGGGGACATCATCCATGCATCTCTTCCTTGCTTCAGTTTTTGCATTACAAGAAGAGTGCTCATGGAGAATATACGCAGAGATGGAGACACAACCAATGTATAGAGGAAGCCAATGTGAAAAGACTATGTTTTCTCAATAATTTTTGGGATCAGCAGATACTGTACATAAAGTTAGACATGTAATTCATGTGCAAATACAATATATTTCAGCTATTTCCTTCTAAGGGCCTGTCTAAAGAGATGGAAAAAGTACTCTATGGAATTTTGCACAAGAAATTTTTAAGTATGTTGTTACTTCTTTCAAAACCTGAAAATTCCCCTGTAGTATTTGCAGATGAGCTCATCAAATGACCAACTCCAAAACTGCATCGTTCTCAAATTCGATAGCAGACATATTTTGCACATCACATTGGCAGAGAGAAGGAATGACAACATACAACACGGAAAAAAATAATCCTACATTATAAATATTGACATTTATCAACGATCACTAGCATCTGTTTACTCAAAGCACAAGAAAGAATACCCAGTCACACAAACAGAAATTTCAGAACAGATCATTAAACAAATTCCAAGATTCTGCTCTAGACTTTTTCCCCCTTCTGAATACCCACTGAACTATAGTGTGTAATGCAAAAATCAGATAAATACCTTGCTATCTCCAGTCTTCAGTTTCAAAGATTCTGAATCCATTAATTCAAATGACTAAGTTTCACCTAGGACCTAAAAGTTCTAAAGTTTACCTTTCCAAAAGATTTTTATCTATACCTTCTTCACAGATCTTCAAAAGATCCTCAAACTTTAGACTGCACTTGCTCTTAACATATCTAAAGAATATATTTGTTTTCTTATATCTGATCTGTTTTCCTAAATGTATAGCTCTTGAAATAGTTATTTGCAAATCAAGTGTTCTTATATAATTAAAACCAGCTAGAAAACACCTTACATATAAAACATCATTTTTACTAACAGATGAGGATACCAGCAATCTGCTCAGAATGTCATCGCTATCATGGAAGAAGTATAACACAATAAAATATAAACCATACTTCTATGGTTTATATAGTCTACCTAAGGAAAGGTAGAAGATCAAGAGGAAAGTAAATGACAGAAAATTTTGATTAAAACCAAAAGAATAACACTACTGTATGTCTTTTCCATTAGTTACTGGAAAGATAGGCTACTTCCAATGCAGTTACTATTGCTCGGCAGAATTTTCCTCACATCAAAACAAATTGTCTGAACATAAGTAAAAGAAAAGGCTTGGTGGGAGAAACTTTACAACTTCAGAAGAGATATGAAAAGAAATACTATGGGAATGAACATATAAGAAAGGTAAAAAAAGGTAAGAAGGAACATGGAAGTGAAAAACAGATCAATTGTGGAAAACCAAAAAAGGTTAACTAAGCTAAGCTGGACAGAAAGCAGTACTGGAGGGTATACAGGCATGCAATTATTACGCCAGTAAGAGTACTTCTAAGGAAGGAGGATTAAGATTCCACGTACGTGTTATATTCAGTGCTGCTTAGAATACAGAAAAGTAGAAGAAAACTAGAAACAGTGATTACATTCTGAAGACAGGATAACTGTCAGGAGGGGGGAGTGAGGGAGCAGTACATGGGAACAAACTAAAAAGCCCTGCCAAACCAAACAAAAAGCTTCAAGAACTAATGGATAAGAATAAATTACATAAAAGGAAAATTATATTAAGTAAAGCTTGAGATATTAGTGAGAGGAGAATGCACTGAGCACTATCCTAAATACATTCGAAAGATAAATTGGAAAGCAAATCACTGGGACATTTAAAAAAAAAAACACAAACATGCTCCAGAACACTGTTTAGATTTCCAAAAGAGTGATACGGAAAAGGGCCTCTTCAGATTAAGAAAATGGTCTTCAAATTAAAGGCATATACCGTATTGAAAACAACGGTTGCAGGGCTCATAATAAATAATGCATTTAGTTTTTCCAAACTGTGTGGTTGTGGCAGTTTTTCCTTGAAGAATTTTTTCTCACATTTAAGTCAACACAGTTATAATGGATTCACTCTGTTTGACAAAACTTCTTCTGCAAGCCAATGCACAGGCAAAAACTGAGCACGCTCATCGTGCCCAAATGCCAATGAAACTTTCTCCGTTAGTATTTCCTTAAATATTGAAGTATTTCCTTTTGTATTTCCCTGAATATTTGATTGCATTAGTGATGAGCATTTGGGCAACTAGACTTTGCTGCCAGTAAAAAAACTTGTCGTGAATTACTTTCTCACCAGTACTGACAGCTAATTTGCTTTGTCTCTTGTTGATGAAGTCTTTAGATACAAATCTGACTGAAGCAAGAAGTTGTTTTTCTTTGCATCAGCCATTAGGTTGGCAGTCATGGATGTCTGCATCAAAGCATAGCACTTCTCCAGTTCAAGTCAGCAAAGTATCTAAGCAAGTCTTCAGAAAACCATTCATTGAGTAGGTTAGAGAACCATCCCCCTAAGATCTTTTTATCCAATGAGTAACAAGTTCAGTGATTTTAATGACATACCGAGCTCTGAAAAGAGTCAATATGCTTTTGAATTAATAATAATTCTAAGTCCATGCTAGTGTTGTGCTATTTTAAAAAAACGAGCATTGGTATTTTCCTGAGACTATGTAGCCCTTTGCACACAGGAAGTCGTTCATTTGCTGTTCCAGCAACATCTAACTTCAATATTATTATTTCTATACAGAACATTAGATGAATTACAGATATTATGTAATTGACTTCTGAAAGCTGTGACAGTAAAAGGATGTAAAATTTTGTGTCATTTCCCAGATGGGGCAAGAAGGCAACAAACCGAGATCTCATCTCCCACTTAGTAAAAATAAGAATGGGATATAATCAATCTCCCTATGGGGTACATCTAATTAAGATCAAAGGGGAAGACTTCTGGTAAAGAACATCTTGACAGTTCAAGTTACCGTCACCTGCATGAACTGAAATGACTGGAGAGCACTCTTGCATGATACTGCAAGAGCAGGAAGAGTAAATGACTAGGAAAACAGGATACTTTCTAGAAAGCTGATTAGTCATGGCTATAAAATAGTTAACGCTCATTTGGATCTCAAGTTCTTCACTCCAATAAATAACTTAAAATGGAACTAACACTCAGCAGAATACTCCATTAAACCAGTGAAAAATCAACTGAAATTAAATTAAAGCAGTCAAGCAATTAAAAGCCCTCTGAAGCAACACCTTGGCTCATCCTATATGCATGACAATTATTGCTGCTGTCTTAGATCTCACAGCCACTTTTCTGCAGTTCCATTAGCAATGAACCGTAATCTAACAGAGGTAAGTAACAAAAGAGAGCAAATTGTGTTAAACGTGTTTTTAAAGTTACAGAAACTATTCTAAACAATGCAAAGTTTGACTCAGCTGTGCAGGTTAACTATGCACTTTGGGCTACACAAAATTTTAAAAATGAGTTTTACTTTGTCTTTACGTATGAAGTAACAAACTTTGCATGTTGTAGTACAATCTCTATAAAAACTTATTAAGGGCTTATAAAGACCAGGCCAAACTGCAGCATATAGAGTACAGAAATTTATGTATTTATCATATTTTCTGGAATATACACTAAAGTGTAAAACACTTTCCTCCTCCTCCCAAAAATTCAGAAAGGATGACAGCATCTTTTATAGAAAAGAAATACAGCTCTTTGTCTCAGCTCTCCAAAGAGTCATGATACAGTCCTGCATCTGTCTGGATAACCACACAGAGCATCAGTTTTTCATATACTCATCACCATGGTCTGCTCACATTATAATATTGCTCTACTGAAAAAGCCGCTATATTCCTTTCCGACCTTCATGTAAGGTTAAACGTCTAAAGCAAAAGGCTAGTGGACAAAGTAGTACTGAACATTATTATTTCTGCAGATGGAAACTAAGGGACCTAGGCTCCCTTATCAGTTATGTTCTCCACATAGGGTGAAATACTGTTTTGCTGGAGTTGAAAATGTATAGATCTAAAAAATAATAAAGGTAGGACATACAACCCAGAAAATATTTTTAATGATCTGTTTTTCCTTTTGAATAAAAAAGACCAGAGAAATTACTTGTTTCATAGCCCAATGCAACAAAAAAAAAAAAATCAAGGCTCTCTAGAGTTTGTTTGTCTAGTTTTCTGCTTGCCTTAAGCCCTGAAATTTCAGTCTGTTCAGAAGAACACCTTTTAGCTCACTGCGCAGGCTGCTGCTACCTGAGCAACTTGATGTAAGCTGGCCTTGTGCTAAGTCGGGGATCGAAATGGATAACCTCCAGATGTCCTCTTCAATCTAAACTATTCTGTGACTCCAGACAACTTGAAAGGGTGCTTTACAATGCATTTAATGCATATTAAAATTCTTGGCAGAGACTCACACTTGCTATAACTAAAATTCTATGAACCAGTATAAATATATTCAAAAGGTAGTAAAACTGGAACTAATTCAAAATCACAACAAAGACATACAAATAGCATCAATATCACAGAATCATAGAATCGTTTTGGTTGGAAAAGACCCTTAAGATCACCAAGTCCAACTGTTAACCTAGCACTGCCAAGTCCACCACTAACCACGTCCCTAAGCATTGCATCTACATGTCTTTTAAATACCTCCAGGGATGGTGACTTCCCTGGGCAGCCTGTTCCAGTGCTCAACAACCCTTTTGGTGAAGAAATTTTTCCTAATATCCAATCTAAACATCCCCTGGTGCAACTTAAGGCCATTTCTTCTTGTCCCATCACTTGTTACTTGGGAGAAGAAACAGACCCCCACCTCGACACAACTTCCTTTCAGGTAGTTATAGAAAGCAATAAGGTCTCCCTTCAGCCTCCTTTTCTCCAGGCTATATAACTCCATCCCTAGCTTTTCCGGTGTTGCTCTTTCTTGACAAGCAGAATGAACCTCCCCTACTGCATATACAATAACCTTGGAAGTTGTGGATAACATTAAATTCTAAACTTATTTCAGAAAAACAAAGAGATCTAGTCTTGGAATCAACGTATGAGACTAGGGGCAGAATCTCAAAATGGAATTCAAAGATGAAAGCTCAATGTTTAACTGAAAACCTAGTCTTGAGCAAAAGTGTGTTTACATGAGCTGCAATGTAAAAACCACTTGATTAATCAATTTCACTTCAACTATGCTATGTGGAAAGTTGAGTTTTGTTCCCATCTATATGTGTAAATGCATGTGGATTTTAAAACTAAAACCATTCCATAGGGTCTAGGGACAAAGCACAAGCCATACTCACTTCCACACAGAGCCATGGACAACATTATAGCAAGACTTGCTTAAATGAATGAGAAAAAAGAACTGGTATAATCTAGTACTCTTTGGTCCTCTATTTTCTCTGCATTGCATCAAGTTTTTCTTTTGTTTTAAATTTTTAGTTCACACGATAATCTACCTGAAACTGTATGAACACTTTCAAAGTGAAGTTATGCAGTAAAAATGTAGTTGAAAAAGCTCTCAATGCAAGCTCTTATAACTGACTGCATTTTTTATTGCAGCAGCTAACATTTTAATAAAGAAAAACGTCAGAAAAATATTAATATAAACGTACATAGTTTATGAAGACAAAAATAGCTTTACTAACCCTTTTGTAAACATACAGCTTTCAGCAAGGGCCAGCACAGTCATTATTCAAACTCTTCTTAACCAGGCCTGCTCATTTGCTGTGCTGTCTTAATCAGCTCTGCACTGCATATGTATCTATAAATAGATAAATCAGTCTAGGAAAAGCCATCCTTACATATCTGGAGTAGACTTCACACCTTTACACATGTCAAGACAAAAAGCAAACTACTATGCCAGCACAGTGCAAATGACTACACACATGAGAGATAGCAGCAATTTCTTGATGAAGGCACTCTTGTATTATGAACAAGTTTCCAGAGGTCATTTTTCCAAAGACTTATAATTTTGACTAAGCAGTGGAGATTTTCATAAGAGCAACAGAACTTAACCCCCACACAGCCACAACGCTCCCTCTTCCTGCAAAACACCATCCTCCTATGCCAAAAGACGAGCACTCGCGTTGTTCCAGAAGAAAGAAAAACTCATCAGAACTTGACATAACTGATGTATGTAATGCCTAAACCTCATTACTGGAAAGAGCTGAATTGCTATGGCTGAAATAAAAAATAAAGTGTCAACTATGTGAGGACAGATAAGGTGGATATACAAATCCTCCTGCATAATTTGGTTTTCATAAACACCAATTCTGCTTTATTTTTACCTCATGCAACTCTTGAAAAGAAGTTTTAGATAATCTGCATGGTATTTCAATACAGGTATTTAAGCAATTACTCTATAGTACATAGAGTATATAAATACTGGTTAAACCAGGTTTGTGTGGAAGTAAAGAGTCTTATACTTTACACAGGTAAAAACTGAGACACTTAAAATCTCTGTAACTGACAGAAGAAAAAAAAATTATTCAAAAAAATTATTTTATCTTGGGAGCACGTACTAGACTATCAGTTCCCTACTGTGTTTACTTGCATGCATGCATGCACACAAACATCTCATTTCTTCGAAGCCATAAACTTTTGTTACTTCATGTACCTCTAACTTTCTTTCTGCTTTGAATTTTATGAATGTAGCACTGGTCACATTTGATATTTAATTCTAAATAATATTATCTGCAGCAGTTTGAGAGTGTCTTATTTAACTTAACTTCTGATTCACAAATAGTAATTACAAGAAATAAAGCTTGTAAGGTTCACTGCCTTAAAGTCTTCCTATATTATGGCACTGAATATGCATAGAATACTTTCACTTTATAGTCTACATAATTATATGCATTTCCAAACACAGTGAGCAGATCTGCCACATCTCTACTGCTTTTGGAAGCCTTGCAATATTTTGTACTTTCCCAAGACCTTACACTCCTGAAATTGGTAGACTGCATAAGTACTTCAGCTTTCACTTTAAAGAACTACAAAGGGCTTGAAGTATTAATATTAAGCAATTTAAATCAAGCCACTAACTTTGTACCAAAGCAGATGAGTAATGTTCACATCACTCATTCAACCAATTCTGTTAAAAGGGTGCTAACCTTCAGCGGAGGATTAAAAAAAAAAAAAAAGGGAGTTTGCATGTGGAAACTTTATAACTGCATCAACTGTTCCCCAAAACATCACAACCTGTGAAGCTAAGCTACAATGCTATTATTTTTCACGTAGAGTGCTCAGAAGACTATTAATGTTATCTATAGCCTTCTAAACATGGGCCCTGGGTTTAAAAATTAGCCATTCTAGAGTCACAGAGAGGTGTTACTTGATAGTTAAACTTCATATAAATAAATTTGAAGTATGTAAAATATACTAGGCACTTTTTGTTTACTTCGAAAAGTTTCTAGAGCAAATATGCCCTTGTTATGGACTGTATGAGTCCACTCTGGTCCTCTGAGGCAGTCTCTCTGCACGAAAGAACTTGAAACATATACACTACACTGTATTTAAATGGTAATTTTGATTCAATGGTCCAAAAAGACAATTACAAAAATGTATTTTTATATTAGTGCTATCCTGACTCAGTGTCCTTAAAAAAAGTAACAAAAAAATTCCAAAGGAAAAGCAGTTCACACTGCAGACTTACACATGCTGGGATGAAACATCAACTTACAGACAAGTAATTAAATCTGTTATCAGAATTACTATAACTTGGGTGAAAAATTTTTTAGAAAAACAACACTCCCCAAAACAGTTCTAAAGCCAAATTTTAACTCAAATCAACTCTGTTTGAAGTTAAATTATTTGCTAGGATTTACAATAAATATGATGGTAGAATAACTAATTTTTGAAGCTTAAGTGTGTACCACCAAAAAAGGGAAGACACCTTTTTTCTTCTTTGAAACTTCAGTACCTGTTATTCTGCTATCCATTTAATTCATTGTGAATCACACAACAGAAGGAAGCTACAAATGAGTATAAGTAAATTATTTATTTTGAAGAGGGGAATGTATATGGTCTAGTAAGTTTATGATGACAAAAGAAGATCTGCATCTTATCTCACCGAAGCTCAACCTCAGGATACTGAAATGTTTGCCAGTAGGTTCTAAATCACACAGACACCAATGAATGTAGAACTTAATTGTAGAGATTAGCTGACCAGAAGTTTCCACTACCATTAATGAGCTGAAATGAGGAATATCGATCAGATGTTTTCTGTCCTAGCAAATAGAAAATTTTACAAATCACAGGTCTGGAAACGTTTCAAGAAGGAGATGAAAGGTTTCCAAAACAAAGCTAATCTTTCTTCAGAGAAATGCATTATTAGCAAATACTTGAACGATAAAATTAGCTTTAAAAATTTACATTATTGCCATAAAGGGACTGTAAAACAGTCTACTGGGGAATGATTCGGAGACAGGAAGAGAAAAAAAAAAATCAGGCAAAAAGTTAATGAGGAATTGGCTGATAACACTGTGAAGACCGACTTATTTTGAATATATAACATACAACTAAAAAAGGAAAAAAAATTGTGTAATTAATGTGCTCGGAAAGAACTATTAGATCCATTTCCCACCAGAAGTTCTACATGAACAGTTCTGTCATCCTCAGAAGGACCATGTATAAACTTCTTCCTGTCCTCAAAAAGTTGAATAACTTTAACAGACATTGACAGCTCAAGCTCCAAACCCTTATCCATAAGCAATTTAGTCACATGTATGAGTTGATCAGAGTTTTTTATCACCACAGAATCTACATGCCCATTCCAATCTCTGGCTTATTAACTGGTGCTTTTGGGGGTCACTGTTTTGTTTGATGATGAAAAGAGAAACTTCATCCACCGGTTCCGATGTGAAGGCTACAAATGGTAAAGATTTACTCTATTCCTTCCTTAATAATCAGTTCCACAGTCACATAACACCTCTGTTGACAAAGAAATACTTTTTCTTGGCTATTCAAATCTTGCCAAATTCCGATCACTGGACCTAGTTATGCCTTTAACAATTTAAAGAAATTTCAACCGTCAGTCATTTTTATCTCCATTTCAGTATTTCTTTACTATTGCTATGTCTCTTAATATCCTATTCAATAAATTGATGCATATTCAGGTCCTTGAGTCTCTACTAAGCGAAGTTTCAGGATTCTTCTCTGACTTTTTTCCTTTTCAGGGTCTTTCAATATCCACTTTTAGTTGCTGTCATTGGAACTAGACACAGAACTCAACTGTAGTCTCAATGGTAATTGCTTCAACAAAACATTAACAACATATTCTTTACCAATGTCATTAGTAAAAGTTAATTCTCTCTGTGTGTACAGACTTTCAAAAGATGCGTGTTTGTTCTTCCATAGCTTCATAGTAAGAGCTTATATACAATTAATCCTATGTAACTTATGGGAAATAAGTTTAATTTTGAAAATATTCTTCTCTATGTATGACCTCACATGCTGTTGTCTTCACTCAGTTCACTAACCAATCTGCTCTCATTATCAGTGACTAATAGTCAGCGTTCAGGTTTTACTAGAAACGGATTTACACTTCCTCTGATAAAACAAGCTTTAATTAAAATACTTTATAAAAATATAAAAGTTTTGAGGCAATAGTCCAATCTTACGAAACTGTATTAGAAATACGTTGTTTTGATTACTTCAGATTACCAGTTTTAAGATCTCTTCCTATTAGTCAGTCCAGCTGATATACGACAGAAGTCTCATGTGTATTTACAAGACTAACCCTTTAAAAGTCACAAAAAAAAAGTGCACTGGAATTAACAGAAAAATATGCAACAGATTTTGGATTGTAACTTACTGCTTCTAACTTAGTAATGGCTACTATAGAAAAATTTATAAAATGCTTGATGAAATAAACAAGCAAAGTTTCTCTAACCAAAACTCACACAGAATTACCATGATATTCTATCCAACTTGCGAAATGGGATTTATCAGCCTTAAACTGAATTTCCTGAACTGAAAGCATTTCCAAATCAACCATCATCCAGTGAAACCATATATCTTTGAAAAGACTACCAATTGAGAAACGCAACTTCAGACTGTTCCAACTAATTTCATGAAAAACAAAAACCACTCAACACACATCTCTTAGTAACTTATCAGTGGGATTTTAACTAAAACATGTATTTATATAACATGAAGACTCCAATAAGAGGAACAATTTTAAATTTCATTGTGCAAACAATGAAATTACCTGCAATTCAAAATGTCAAAAAACCCAAAGCAAATATTTTCCCAGAACTTTGATCTATAGGATATTAATTATCATTAGTCATTACTGCATAACTTTAATATAGAATCAGATTTGAACATTAATCATAGCAATTTAATTTTATTTTCTTAGACAGAATACATATTTTATCTTTGTAAGCAAATGTGCCAAAGTAAATTCTCGTCTACCGTACTTTGCTTTCTCATTATCAAACAAAAACATTTGAGTTTAGTTTACTAAGTCTATTGTACTTCCCATTATTACCAGAATAATCAGAAAATTCTGGTCATTCAAGTAAGATGCATATCTCATGAGAAAATAGTGCTTTAAATTGAGTTACACGTTAAAATAACCCATGAATACTTAGAGGAAAGGATTTCCTCTTCATGTAATAAAAGACATAACCAATTCTTCATGGGAGAGGACAGGAAAAGAAATTGCCAGAGTGAAAGATACTTGTGGAACAAGTATCACAATGGAAGTGTTTGCTCAACCATCTGTATATGACCCAAAACCAAGGGAAGATTCCTGTCAGTTTTAAAAGTGGCAAATTCCTGTCATCTTCCCTGATACCAAGCTGTGCTGATAGAAACACTAAAATTTCCAGTCTCCCATCATTTTTATCCTGCAGAGGTTACTTACCCCTCAGATTTGCTAACCAGGCTGCTCAAAGGTATTATCTAACTCATCTCAGTCAAAGTGAGCCAAGATCAGGAAAGATGTAATAATTAAACAGTTTATCCAATCTGTCTCATTTTCAACAGAAAGGGGTTAGGGAACATGTCCCAGCTAAAGCTTATCCACATAACCTAGGTTCTGTACAATATAGGTGAGAAGTGAAACACTAAGTGTTCTGGGATAAAAGAAGCAAATACATGCTCTGAAACTATTGCCTTCCCATGCTAAGCTAAGAACATTGCAATTGACTAGCAAAAGCTAGCTTCCTTTGAAAAGGCTGTCCCTTCTTGCTCTGCTCACTACACAGTTCTAAAAGGAGCAAATTGTTCAGAAAGCACTGAAGTACACTTAAATTCTATGCTTGCCAGATAAATCAACCAAATTTTTAAATGTATATTTAATCAAAGAAGAAACGAAGAACTTTCAAGTTTCTTGCTGTAATAAAAACCAACTTCATCTTGGTATGACTAAATCACTGAACGGAACTGTATTCTTTTATGTTCTAAATTAATTCTGAAAATTTGTCTAAACTGTAATACTTCCTGGTATCTCATAAAAATCTTGAAGAAAAATTTTCAAACTTCAGAATTTCATCTTCATATGCAATATTTCACATGAAGGGAATATGTATGTGTATACACACATATCACGGTACACACATACCATATGTGCTTGAAATTACTTGGTAAGAATTTTTTTTTCCCCTAGGATGGAAGTCCAAGTCATACTCCACCACTGGCAAATGCAGTTGTTTCACCTCATTATTATTTGCATTCCCTACTGTATATCCCACAACCCTAAAGCAGTATGCATTGCATATCCCATATCCCTAAAACAGTATGATGCAACTAGATATAATTGAGGGTGACTTTTTTGAGAAGTAAGAACTTTGGACCCCAAAGCAGGTCCTACGCTCTATAGCATGTAGCTTGTTTTAAGAAGCAAATCTAGGAACTACACAAAAGCACATGCCTAAGACTTTGCAATTAAACAAAGATTTTTTTTTTTAAATGATCCTCTAGATAAAGGTGAAATGTTAGTCATTATTTTCAAGCATGCTTTGCCAACTAGTCTTCAAATCTGTGAAGACAGATGCAGTGTTGAAGCTTAGGTTCTAATGAAGGTTTATACAAACATCTTGTTAGTAGCCTTGGCGTTGCTACCTTAAAGGTCTCAGCAGTTTTCAAAGCTGCAGCATGATCAGTGTTAACTTTATTTATTACGCATAAAACATTTAGTACACTGAAGGCGTAAAAACTAATAATATTTATCCAAAAGCTTTCTTCAGTGTTTTAGTTTGTTCGGTGTTTTTAAACAACAAAAGGTCCGTATATGTAACAAGCTTAATTGTCGTACTTCTTCAAATACATTATTCACAAATTCTGCATAACAGCAAGACAATATAGCTACACTTATGCTGAACTGCACAAGCCCAATTCTGCTTTCACCTGTTTTCATATGCACAGTATAGTTGATACTGAAAACATTTAAGAAAAGTAAAATTATAGCTTCATTTCTCCAGCTGCCAACCAAGCTATTCCAGCCCTTAACAGAGTTCAAACTCGAGGGTTGTATTGACTCAAAGTGTTATCAGCTTAGGCTGAGAGGCTATCAACATCGAGTGAGTAGACAGTATGTAACCTGAAGATTAGATTCTATAAATCCAGGAGAAACGCCATGCAATCCCAGTTTCACAGCCAGTGTAGCTGTCCTTCACAGTGCACAGCCAAGCAGTCTGGAGATACCAAATCTCGTACTCTTCCGAGAACATACTGCCATGGAAAAAAATCTAAGGAGCAAGTATGTGAGCTGTAGAAGGTGATTTGGCTCCACAGCTTATGGGGCACAATCCTCATCAACTGATGCAAACAGAATCACATGGGCTGAAGGGAGCTTTCCAGCTCAAGACAAGCAGAATGGTATCATAGAAGGAAGCGCAACCGATTGCTCTGTGGGCAGGAAAACCAACTGCTGGCCGTCTTCAGCAGCACTATTCCAGACCTTGCTCAAATTGCTTCTGTCAAGCCCTTATGCAGTTCTGGACTTAACTAAATGAACAATTGCCAGGAAACAATGGTCATAAAGGAGAAGTCAAACATAGCTGCCACCTATACAGACATAGAAACAGGGCAGCTAATGGCAGGGAGATGAGACAGCAGCTATTCTAGATGTGAACCTGGTTAACAAGATGGAATTGGTTAACATACAAAAAGGGAAAGGTAGCTGAGATAAAAGTGATCGCTGTTCACTAATATGTATCAAATTTCAAAAGCCCCCACAAGTGGTATCTAGGACATAACAGATGTCCTAAAGGAAAGAAAACTCTTCCAAACAGCAGTGCTTGCAAATGTTAGATGGCAGTTATGCAAAACTACTACCTATACCACTCGTCCTTCACAAATTATATTTTACATGCTTGAAATGACAAATCATAGTTTCAAATTTAATGAAGCTTATTGTCAACAGTTCCATTAAAAAAGGTAGTTAAGCCGCCATTGTCAAACAGTTAATAGTCCTAAACCTGGAAAGAAAGATTTTAAGAATGTATTCACTTTTCCATTCTGAACACTCTCTCTGGTCATCACTTATTCTAATTCATACCAGATGCGGCAGAAATCTGTCTCTTGCTTTTTCATTAAGACACACAGAACATTTACTAAGTAATAGTATATGATTAAAAAAAACATTTAACACCCTATCCCATGGAGCAGAGTAGCTTCATATTTGAAACACGTACTTGACAAAAGCCTAAGGATTAAATTGCACCTTAAATGGAAAATTTTATTTCTGAAGATCTGAAGCTACTTCACTGAAATAACTCTACCTATTTAATTGAAGACAGAACTACACTGAAGCACAATTTATCCCTAAATAATGTTTTACAGAGGTCACTTCATGATGGCAGTCAATATTCTCTAAGATACGTTTTAAAGAGTACGAACATCAACTTAACTTACGAGAGGCTGAGAGAGGGAAGAATTGTGCGAGGAATTTTCTACAGTAAACCAGATGTTAAGCAATCACAGGCCTAGCCACAATGACAAATCACAAAGATCAGGACTGCTAAATTTCAGTTTGGCTGCAATTCTACTTCTAAAAGGAAAAAATATATGAGAGTAGAGACATAGAACACCTGTTGCTGGAACACTTAATATCACCAAGCTCTCTTGCTTATTCATAAAGGACTACCTATCACATTTGTAATAAGAAAACATTCAAATAATGAAAACAATATTATCTGTTTCCTCTTCCTCCTTTGTTTTAACATAGAAGTCAACTGATATTTTGGAATGACATAAACAAGGAGTTCGTTATGTCTCAAAACACAGGGTATTTTTTTTTTTAGGTCACTCTGCTCAGATGTATTTCCAGAGAGGAGAATAATTTTCAAATTTTCTTTCACTTTTAGGCAATACATTAATGTTTGCATTTCTGGTACTATAAACTTTACTGCAGTTCTGCAGACATGCTCAACATACTGCTGATAAATTGATAAGACACTTGCCTTAATAAGTGTGTATTCCAAATAAACCTGAATAATGTGTGGTAAAGGCATTATGAAAAAGACAAAGCTATTGTTGACCACCCACTGTATCTGAGCCTTGTCTAGAATGGCAAGCAGTATAGGCCATTAAAAATGACTGATCTTTCAGGAATAGCTGTGGGGTATTTAAAGTTCTAGGCAACATATAGCCATAAATTAAAAGATAGCCTGTGCCAGAAGAAATTTTAAATCAAGTTAATACCAATACTGAAAAGAGCTTTGTATGTATGCTTTTAAAACAGTGAAAGGTTGATGTGAATTAACAACAGCCAAATTAGTGAAAACTGAAATGTTCATATCTATAAGGCAAACTTGTAAAGACACAATCACTGCAGTTCCATGGAGAAGACCTGTCTCTTCTTTTGATAGAATTTTATCCTAATCACTTGAAAAGTTGGAAAGCTAAAAACAACATTACACAGTTCTGAGAATATATGAACAGGATTTAACCTAGTACAAAAAACTACATTTGAATAAAGAACTCCTTACCTAAATCTCTAGGTCAGTGTTATTCATCCATACACTTAGGGTTAATTACCAGATTACTTACAGAACTTACAAATTTCTTACCTCCTTCTGCAACTAAAAGCTAACAAACTCTGAATAATCTCTAAAAGCCCAACAAAATTATGATTCAACTTTAATTCAAGAATAATAAAATTATTTGTTGAAAAATAAGGTAGGTTTTTTTAAAACTTACTATAACATAAAAAAAGAAACAGTATGATATTGCAAGTTTTAACAAGTCAGTATTTCCAAGGAAATCAAAACGAACTGAGCCACTGTAAGTTACATGTATTCACTAACAATAGCATAAGTGGACATGAACTTACACAAGTTAGCAAGAGGAGTTTTCAGACTTATTCTACAACTGCCAGGCCTAGGGTCTGGCTCATTCCAGCATATAAGCTGACCAGCTTCTGTTTCGCTCATATGAGAGTCAGAAGGAACTGTGTCCTTTTCTTAAGTAGTCTTTTCCAAGTTCAACATTGCATCCTTGAACAGTCATACAAAACACACTGAGACTCCCTGCTGGTAACCCATATATCTGCAGTCTGAAGCAATAAATTTATGAATAGCCTAATAACCACAAATTAGAATACATTCTAGTCAAACTCTACTTATAAGACCTATATCTTTTTGAATGTAGAGCAAATTTGAATGCCATGACTAAAACACAAGAAATTCACTATCTCTCAAAATACTTGTTTTACAACACCAATTCTAAGAGCCTTCATTCGAATTTTTTTTTTTTAGTTCAGGATACTACTACAGCCTTAATCAGCTGGAATCAAAAGAAACTGTCAAGTGCATAAAGAGAATCCCTAAGAGACAATTTAAGTTATAGCAGGTTAATGTAAAAGGAAATACCTATGTAAAATATTTTTAAAACATTTATTTAAAACATATTTAAAACGTGTTCTTTTCCTTTGACTTCCCAAGTCTACTCACAAAGTTTTTTTAACTTCTTTATGGATCATGAAACTCCTGCTTTCAACATACAAACCACAAAATGCAATCTTCTTTCCTTATTTTCAGACTGTATGTAAGCGACAACCATACAACTAGAGACAGACAATCCAAATGCTACAGCAGTGAGATAAAACGTATGCCACGATTTATAAATAGTTCTAACATTCAGTTTATGAATGCTTTCTCTAGAGGTGGTGCAAATATTATCTAGAAGCACAAAAGACACAGATTAGGGTTTAACAGCACATTAACACCCCTCAGGTGTTCTCCTGTGTCCTCTTCTTTAATTCAGACACTGCCATTCAGCGTGCTTCAAGCAGCATGACACACATCCTTCGACTATTACTTTCAGCAGCTTCCAAACTCATAGATGATAAACTGAAAACCCTTACACCTTTTCTTGCAAGCATCTTTGAAAACAGATATTGGTTCTGCCAACTAGGTTTGAAGTACACAGAAGATCTCCACATAGAAATACTGATCAAGTGAGTGGAGAAGTCTCTGTTTAAGAGCTAATACTGCATTACTTTAGTGTTCCATGGGATGTCCAACAGAGATTAAAACCAGCAAAATCAGAAGGTACTCAACCTTGCTTCATGCCTATTAAAGGCAACACTGGTTTCATTGTCGTACATCCATACACTGGTGACTGACCCCTTGCCCCAAAGGTCTTAATTTGGTGTTCAGTGTTATGTGTCCATCTCCACACAACAGTTGTGTCAGTTCCTTTTCCAATACGAGGACTACATTCCAACATCTAGAGATACAGATAGCACCACATTCCCTTTTAGAAGTTCCAGAGCAGTCACCGCACTGAAAGTAATTTGNAAAGGTCTTAATTTGGTGTTCAGTGTTATGTGTCCATCTCCACACAACAGTTGTGTCAGTTCCTTTTCCAATACGAGGACTACATTCCAACATCTAGAGATACAGATAGCACCACATTCCCTTTTAGAAGTTCCAGAGCAGTCACCGCACTGAAAGTAATTTGATCTTACATCAGTGTCCAATACAAATTTTAGAATAAAACTAAAAGAAAGCTTCTGCAAAATTTCCAGAGCTCATCTTCACTGTATGCAAAAGCAACAGTGCACTGTCATGATAAAAAACTTTGAGATGAGTAGGTGTTTGATTTCACTTGTTCCTCTGATGTGCAATATTGTACAGCTTTTCATTTCTCCTCTTTGAGCGCACAGTGAGGTGGGTCAAAAACTGG
>VZSC01003643.1:2329-23272 GCA_013398225.1 Steatornis caripensis
TCCGGTTCCCGTTCCGGGCGGTGAGCGCTTGTGCTGCGCATCACTCGTTTGTATTCTCTCTTGTTAGCATTATAGTTGTTACTGTTACTGTTCTCTCTCTCTCTCTGTGCCGTTGCATTAAACTGTCCTTATCTCACCCCACGCGGGCTGCCCCTTTCTCTGCTGATTCTCCTCCCCATCCCGGTGGGGGGGGTGGTGGTGCAGTGGTTCTTTGTTGCCGGCTGGGCTCAAACCACGACACACTTCACACCCACAAGCTCTAGGGATTTGTACATTCCAATGCATGTCAAGATTTTACTGATATTATATTAACTGTAGAAATATATACATCAAATTGTTGAACGGATTTTGTGTAAAACTAAAGCCATCTTGAAAAAAGTCCTTCATCTGACCTTCGGAAAGAAATTGAAAACACGAAAAATACTCTTCTACATCCAGAAAACCTGCTGAAGCCTGATGATCTCACATTTAACCACAAATGGCAACAGAAGATTGCAAACACCTGCTTCATTTGACCCACACAGACCACAGCTCTTAGGCCAGACGGACACAATTGTAATTTCATAACTCTATAGTAGACAATTCCATGGGTAATTACATGTCTCTATGGTAGATAAATCCATGCAGTCCTAACTTTTGAACACAGATCATAGATTTGATCACACTAATGAAAACGTATACAATGTTTTGGGGAAATTACATCACCTTACACTAACATACACATTTAGGTGGGGCCAAATCTGTGATTGTGGCTGTTTCTGTTTCCCTTCCCACTTATGTTACCTTACTTACATCCTTCCTTTACAAATTATTTTGGGGGCTCAGTGATTCCACTCAAAGAACATGATGAGAGCTGAGAAAGTAAATAGCAGAAAACATTTCCAGTATACAACAGCTTGCTCACCTCAAATCCTAGTGTTCACTCTCTCCTTCAACTGATTTCAGTGGGAGGACTGAACTAAGTCCTTAGTCAAAAGCTTTCTTATGTCCCAAATATATTTTTGATGAATCACAGGAATCATAAGACCTCAAATGGAAACTGCTTGGCTTTTTTTTTCCCCAAAAATTGATCCAGAATATAATTTTTATTATTTATCTCAATGAAAATGCATCATTATAACAAAGAATAACTAAACGGAGAAAATCTTAATAGCTTATGACCATATAAACTATCTCAATGACTAAACACTCAAGATAATTTACTAATGTGAAAAAAAAAAGAAAATACTTTGTAGAAACCATGCAAGATCCATTTCGCTGATACAAAAGGCTACATTCCCTCTAAGCGTATGAGGAAATCCCAGAAAAATACACTCAGTAGAAAATATAGTCTGAGTTCTTATGTAATTAAAATAGTTTTACATAACGGAAGAGCAACAAAGAACATATTAAATAGCAGCATGAAGTTGGGACAACTAACTTCTAAAAAGGATTAGTGGGTGTAAAGGCAAATGGAACAGAGAAAACAAAGGCAAAAAAACCCAAAAATATGCTCACACAAATCAGTTAAACGTGAGAGCCAACTTTCTTCACAGTGTATTCATTCAGGTAGCCAATGCCAATTTATCATCATTTTCTGACAGTCTTCCCCACAGAATTAAACATTCTCTCTAATCTGTGTCACAGAACACACTTGCAAACTGCACACCTATCTTCTTGAAGAATCAGGCACAGAAGCTCCTGATGCAAACACTTGAGGCCAAACTGAGTTTCCTCTTGCTTCTTACAGGTGTACAAAGGATGAGTACCTCATCCGTACTACAGATACCCACAGGGGCAAACACGTGCCATGCTCCAGCATCAACTACTTAGAAGTCCAGCAGTCAAGCAACCTCTGGATTTATCAGTGCCTTCAGCCCCTTTGCTAGCACTGCTCCTGTACCTGGCCCACTCAGAATAAATGAAAGCAGTAGCCAAGTGTACAGCTTCAGAAAAACCTATAGAGCGTAGCTACTGATGAGAGAAAGTATCCACTGAAGATATATTGCAAAAGAGACTCCAAGTTAAATGTATTTCCTCAAATACCAAGGTATTCCTGCAAATAGCTCCCTGCCTGCCTAAGCTTACTGTTCACCTGTGTTTGTGTGCCTCTCTCCTACTGTTCACTACAGAAGTTTTCCTTCCTACTAAATTAAAATACTGTGACAGACAGTAGCACAAACTTACATTCAACAGTACAAGGAAGGGAAAGTTCCACTGAGGAACAATATCAGGGGTGTTGGAGCATGCGGAGAGCTGTAGGACAGACCAAGGAAGTGAAGAAGTTTTGCTTGCTCCCTCTACCCCCCAGTAAAAAAAATAAAACACAAACAAAAAAGCTTCACCTCCAACACTAACAAAGTATTTTTAGGTGGTTACTACAATTTACAGGGGAAAAAACACCACATTGGGAGTATTCAGATGCTAAAGCTGTAAAATTATAACCAGTTAATGTTAAAGGTAAGTAACAGTCGCTATGTTCCAGTGCATCCAGGCAGACATCCAAGCAGCTTACACCAAAGCAGAACTCATCCTGACGTCCTTGAAAATATTACTTTCTTTGGAAGGAATTTCTAGACAGCAGAGTGGAACTGATGGTTCTGAATTGATGAAAGTTATAATCTTTGATTAATAATTTACTTTAACAGGGTTTCTTCACCTTCCACCACGCGCACACCTACTGTGACCCAGAATCCAAGCTGACAGGTGCTACATTCTCTGCAGGAAAGAGAAGGTGTTCCCACGTTTGTAGCATTCTCTAACCATACAGATGGCACAGGCACCAAATTTCACTTTCTAGCTCTCTCAACAGGACTGTGAAAAGGAAATTCACAATTTTGAATCAAAACAATGACTTTCTGACCTCCAATCCCACGTCTTATTTATGGCACTAAGTGAATTCCCCTCCCCCACCTTATTCTCTGCTGGGGAGAGATCTTTATCTGAAAATCCTAGTTTCTAAAACATTGCTTGCCAGTTCCAGAGGGGTATTAAAAACAGTAAAGTTAGGTGAAAATTCCATGTTCAGCTCTGCTGAACTTTGAGTCAGTGTAATTACACCACACTTATACAGAAGCTTTAATCCAAACTCACATCTACATTTTGTATTTATCCATACATCTTACGTAAAATAAGATAAAAAAACCCCACAGTGCATGTGACATGGTTCTTCTACACATCTTTTCAAACATCAACAAAGTTTGAAAGCAGAATGTCTAATGACTGGATGTTGCATCTGTAGTCTGGAAATACATAATCTACTTTTGGTTCTGCCACTGACCAGGTCTTTAACCTCAAAGTCATGTCACCTTCAAGTACCTTATTTGCTTCTGTAAAAAAAAAAAGAATGGGAACAGCCAGACCTACCTGCATTTGCAAAGCACTCACAAGGGAATAAAGGGGCAGTTACTACCTAGGACCATTTATACATGGTTTTAATATTTCATTTCTTTTTTAGTTGGTAAAAAAATATATTTAAAAAAATACCCCACTTTTTCATCTTTGATCTGTAATCTGACTGTACAAGCATAGCAAAACAGCCAATCATAGAAAATTGAATTTTAGAATCCCTTGATATCCTTCAAGTCCTGGATTCTTACCATCATGTTCAGTTCCTAACCAGACTAATTTCACTGCAGTTGTTGCAGTTCATTAAACACAGGTACTGTATCAGAAACATAATTTAATTAGGGCAATACAGAAACAGAATTAATTCTCATCAGAGGCTTGCATTGTCCTTTGAATAGAAAGCACATAAGGCCAAGTTATTTTTGTATTTCATACACGCAGCTGCTGATATTCAAGATGTCGCAAGAAAATAACCCATATATTCTCCCATCAATGCATAGAATGCTAATAACATTAATAATAGAAACATGTACACAGTGACAGGACACTAGGACTCTACAAAATAAAATTCAAGGTGTAATCTAACATTTGGTTAGCCTTTTCTAACTGGACTTGTTAAAAGCGTTGTTAAAACCTACATCTTCAACTCTCAACTAGTCATAAAACTCTAGTGGTGGCTTCCTTTCCATGAACAGGAAAGAGACTAACAATGAGAACATAGCACAGTATAGAATCAGACTACTGCAATATACTGGGGTGAAAGTGGCATTAACATAAATAGTAGCAGTTTGCTCTTAACAATATTATTATAAGAAAAAGGTTGGGCTATATAGGGTTCTTACGGAAGGTATGAAGAACGGGATGTATTTTGTAACTTGAATGATGTGTATGCTTACAGAAAATGCTGGTGCTTGGCTGGCAGACAAAATGTTATATTAAAAACATTTCTACTCTTCAGCAATAGTTTGTTCCGGAACTGCAGCTACATTGGGCCACTGAATATATACAACTTTCTTATCTTAATAGAAAGCAAGCACTTGGACTGAGGTTTTACAGGCCAGATTCTGCTCTCAGTTATACAGTTATGCCGCACGTTCCTATATAAATGCCCCTTGATTCATCCCAGATTTCTATCACTGTAACTAAGCAGAATTTGTCCTCCTATATGCAAGTTATGAAGTCTGTCCCAAATTCTTATAGGAATGCAATTTCTTTATAGAAGTGTATGTGTTCAAGGTATCTAAGTAACTTCAAGTAACACTTAGCAAATGATACTGAAGAAAATCTTAATGCAATGCTGTTGCTGTGTTTCACTTGCCTCTGTTATTCAGCATTGCAGGATTCTCAAGAGACTGCACTGCAATATATTACCCAGCATGTGCCGCAATGACTCAGGCAACAGCATGAGTTAAGGATGGAGCGCCAGCTCTCACTCGAACTTTCAGGATGCCTGTGCAAAACTCTTCAGCAAAGCCAAGAATCTATAAAAGGAGATGCATTCAAGGAGAAAGTTCACCTTCCATTGCATTACGTTACACTATTTTCTATTGCAACACCATTCAGATTTTTATATACAAATATTTTGTGTAAAGTATAACTAACCTCCTTCCGAATTGTAGCTGTATCTCCGATTGATAGATTCCCAGTTTACAGTGTTATGATCCATTGGTTGCAAGCTTTGAGAGCTGCATTGTTAAAGGTTGCAGGGGCAAATGATTGCTATCTTCTGCTGATTCGTATGCAGACTGAAGCACTCAAAATTTCTTTTTCCTACAGTTAAATACAATTGTAAATATAACTGTAAACCTAAATCTTGACAGCTAGTTTCCCCCTTCTCCCAACTCCAGATATATCTTTTAATATTGAAAATCACCTTCATGCCACAAGGAACTGTCTTCTTATTTCCTATCTATTAGACCAGTACATTGGTCCCAGACAGCAAACTTCAGTGTAAGCAGGGTGGTCTGCATAACCAAAAGTCAGCCATATAACTCAAAAGTGAGTTAGCCTTACTAATGCCAAAGGAAGAGGTGTGAAGCACAGATGACTATCCCTTTACTGCACCCCACCCCCTCCCTCACCAAATCATTGCTGATCTTTGCCACAGGACCATATTTCCCTCCCTTTTTAATAATTTTGCTTTGGAAGAAAGTGCAAAAGGAGAACTTTGTTTGCAAGCACTGTTTTCCACCAAAAAACCCCACGTCAAAACCCACTCCAAAACAAAACAAAAAAAAAAATCAAATACCTCACTAACTAACAAGTCTTCAAAGATTTACACAAAACCTTAGCCTCTCCTCGTAGGAACTTAAGATGAAGTGTGTATGGTTTGCTTTATAGCTTTGTAATTACTGGATTGTGTAACAACAGTGTCCAGCCATGACACAGGTGAAGACAAACAATACTATCTAATTAGATACCTACATACACATAGACAATAGAGGAATGTTATTTTTCATCCATGTCAGTGGCTGAGGGTTTACTCTCCTTTCTGAAACGTGTATAACTATCCATTTCAGAACCTCTCAGACAAACTAAATTTTAATGTCCTTTTGACCACTGTCCTACCCCCACACTTCTCTAAGATTCACAAAAGAGTACATTTAACTATCTAATAAAAACTGGGAACAGGATAGAAGCTCACTCTGTAAGGTCTTTCCTAGGAAAGAATATATCTGCACATAGTCAATAAAGAGTTTCTTTTCACATCTCATTGGCAAGTTCAGCTTCTCTTTGTAAAAAGTTCATATCTTCCTCAGTTTACCAAAGTACTTCCTTTGCTAGCAAGCACTTGGGTAAATAAAGTGTTTGTGTCTCAATGTCAACAGGAACTTTAAAAAAAGACTTAAATATTATGATTAGGCTAGTACCATTCATCTATAACATAACAGAAAAAAGTAATACTGTCAGGAGAACAAAAAAAGCCACCCCACAATAAAACCCAATCACAAGACACATGCTGTCTGGGTAACAAGAAAGTCTGGATTCTGATCTGGTCTTCATTCCAACAGATTGGATCAAAATGCCACAAAAATCAATGGAGTAAAAACATAAATCCTGGAGAGAAGCAGCAGCATCCCCAAAACTGTTGGTGATAGCCAAAGGTTGGGGGGTGGGGGTTGGAAATCGAAAAAGGCCTTTAAAAACATTGCTAAAAAAAGATACGGCACTTGAAAAGACAAATCTCATTCCAAATACGCAAGAGATGAGAGCACAGAGCATATACTTTATTACACTAAGTTAAATCATGTTCAGAAGGCAAAATGTTTTAACAGATTTTGGTTGTTTTGGTTAGAAAATCTGCTCACACTTAGGCTCTCTATCTATAGACAACAGAGCCAGCTCCTGATTCACACTCCCTTGTAGCCTTTCTTTCTTCAGTGAAAATAGGAGAAGGTTTAAGAAACCAGTCTGCATAGGCTAAGAACAACTGTTGATGCTTACATTACAAATAGGGTATTCACAATAATTGGCGGTCACGTGTTTCCTCAAAAAAGTATTAATCTCTACTATGGCTGAGAAACTAAGCCTAAGAAATACACTCTGAATAAGCTGTTGATAATGAGACTGCTGCTATACACAGACTTTATGTACAATTAATTTAAAAAAAAAAGGCACACAAAACATGAATTCAAGGTAAAGAGTAGATTTCATCTGCCTGTATCATGGCTGAGCTTTCAAAATACCCTAAGGGAGGGAGGTTCTCTGGTCACTAGCCACCAGCTACTTTGAAAAATCACATATCCTTACACCGAGACACCAGCTTGGCTGCAGTTTTAGAGCACAGCAGAAATTATAATAGCATCTGCTGCCTATTAAGGCTTTCTTATTCACTCTCTATGCTTACTGCTTTTCTAAACAGAAACATCACTCTAAAAATACTCCCAGTATGCATCAGAAGGTGCAGTCCTCCCACCATCTGGGTTATCCCACATGCACAACCACCATGAGAGCAAGGCCTACAAAAACAATAGGCAGAGATACACTCACCTACATCAAAAGGTTTCAAACTGAAAACAGGAAAAGAGATAAAGATATGTCTGAGGCTGAAAGTGACAGGAGACAAATTTTCATCACAAACAGAACTTCCTGAAGGTTAAAAACTCTATCTGAAAATACATTAAAAAACAGGAAAAAAAACTGAATTCCATGAGACCTGGACATGAGTTCATCAGCTCTGAGAAACAGCCTGCCTTCACTTACCAGCCAGTGAGAGGTGGTAAGACACCAGACAGGTTCTGCTTGGTATTTCATTAGTCAAATGAGCTACACTCAAGGGATCATCACTGATATTAAACGGACAGAATGGAAGAGATCCTCATTCCAGCCCACTTGAGTGTTCCAATTTAAACTTATAAAGTAAAGAAAATTGTAGTGTATCTGAAAGCTATTATCTATTACGTAACAGATATATAACCTTTGGGTTATATATAAGCTTTGGGTCTATCAGTTCTGTGATGCCAGAGGAAGCAATTGTTAAGGTACAGATAATGGAGTAGAATCACAGCTTTATATATTGGAATATACAGAAAAACAGTTAAAATGCCATTCACTGTTGGGTGCAGAATTTACTGCAGTAAATCCAACAGATGCTCATAACTCAAGAGTTGTCTTCGGTATCTCACTACCAGATACTTAGGTTAAAAACCTACACACACATACTCTTCTCAGCGGAAAAAAGAATACCATTGGGTAAAAAATTCTAGGAGAAAACCATCAAGAACACTTATTGTCAATTAACGGGTTAAAAACAGAGACGTGGTGACTTCCTACTATGCCAACCAAGTCTGCAATATCGCGTCACGCCTGGTTTTGGTGAGGGCTGCAGAAGCCATAAAAAGTTAGCTGCTGAACTTTTATAAAGCAAACACTTATTTACTTAACTGTAACTTCAGATAAACCAAGCTGACATGCACCAGACAAACATGCCAGAAACCTCAACTGCACGCATAAAATCATAAGTATTTGGGTTTTTTCCTGGACTCTCTAAACTTAGAATTTAAGCCTACACACAAAGGTGTTCACCACTAGTTAACAGAGAAGCTGTACATAAAGACACACAGAAGAGGTAGACCTTTTACAAGAAAAAAACCAAAATGTGTTTCTTTTGCAAAAACCAATTCTGCAACAGTTAAGTGGTTCAGTTAGAGTATACAGAGTTATAGAATAACTCTATATATTTTACTTAATCTTTCTATAACTATACATCCGTATTACTCTATATTTCAGTTAGAACTGTGGTTTATTTCAGTTGAATAGAAGTCTATTTTAGCATGGAAATATTTTTGAAAATATATGGATCTTGTCCCTTCTTTGATATTTATTCATATTTCTGAACGAATTGTTAAATACATACTGTCTTAACCCACTTGCTTCATCCTTCAGATTTTTTGTCCTTAGGTCCTGTCAGCATTCAGATATTATTCTTATTCCTTAATCACATGTTCTGGCACAAGCCTCATTCCCTTTAGTACTCCTCAGTGTCCGCTGGGAAATTTGCCAGTTTTTGTCATCTGCCCCCATTCTCCTTTGGGAACATTAAAGGAATTAATTTCATTCTTTCCCCAAGCAATGCCCATCTCTACTGTTAACAGTTACCCTTGGCATCTCTCATACATTCAATACACAAAGGTATATGTCTCCTTTAGCAATCCTACAGTACTTAGAGATTTAACAAATGTTCTGTTCATTAATATCTCTTTCATGCTCTGCATTTGCTTGTTTTAGCATTTTGTAAGAGAATTTACCTAAAGGATGGAATGCCAATATTTCAGTTTTGCATGTTTCACTTTATTTTTGTTAGTTTCAACAACTGTTTCATTTGTACCTTTATACATACAGGCATGACTGTGTCTCTGTGTGTCAGAGATAAATAGAACCGTTATTTAGCCCTAGATGTTTTGATCAACTGTATATATGTTATTTCTTCTGTTCTTTTTTCCATACTACTTTGCCCAACATCTTATCTGAATTCTTCCAGAATAAGCTCTTAAGAAGTGTCTTGTGGTTCCTCAAGCACTGAAAACAATCTTTTTCCAGTATCTTTTTCCTGTGTGCTAATTTCCTACTAAACAGTATTTCTTTCCCTGAAGACAGACTTTTTCAATCAACTTAAATTCCTTGCTCAGTCCTGCATTTGAAAGTAAGTGGAAACTTTACCTTTGACCTGCCCTGAGAAGAAAAACATTATCCAAGTTACGCATTGCAGTTCCTTACTGTAAAGGATATTGGAAGTCATACCACAACTTTTCAATAAACATACAGTCAACTTCAATATATTCTATCGTTCCTTTCTGCCATTACTATTGCCTTCATCAGATCCCCTCCCTCCTTTTTTTTTTATGTTTACCTGACATCTGGGCAGGATTAAGCAACTTGCACTGTTACCAGTTGCTAGATGAGACAGCACTTGTTGTGGTTACCTCTCTAACTTCCTCAGTTAAATAGCTTCTTGAGATACAAACTCACCACAGCAAAGTCTGCATCACTTAGCAGCACAGGTTAGCTGCAAAACAAGCCAAAACCTTTTATAAGTTGTCCTTGGATTTGTTTATCCTGGAAGTACCACATTTCCTCAAAGACACAGTGAAAGCTAACTAAAATACTCAGATTCATGACATTTTTCAAGATCAGTACATAACACAAAAGAAAGAACACTACTGAAAATAAACATTATATGCAAACATTTAGCATCTCTATATGCTAAGTGCACATTCTGCATTGGGCTGCTGACAAGCCACATATCTGAAGAAGGACCTAGAAAGATGACAGGTAAGCACTCAACAAACCTTTATTTTCTCCACTCTCACAAAGACAAGAGCAGTTGTCCAATTTGACTGAGTAGGTTACAGACACTAATTTCAGTACTGCCATCATCATTAATGACAGACAGCTGAAATACAAATCTCTTAGGCTCAGAACAAGCAAGCAAAGCAGCTGAGGCTTCCAAACACCTCCGGTCAGAAGAATCCCACTGCTGCTGCTTCCTGAAGCTACCGTACCAGCGCGGCTTTGGTCTGCCCTATCGTGCTACATAGTGCAACCAGTCCACCTGCTTGACAAAAAGGGGTTTCTCTCAAGAGAAAATAGCGAAAGTACTAGAGAAGGACATAAAAGAGGAAAGAAAACAGGAGAGCAAGGAGTCGGGAGAAGACGAAGGTTCACCCACGAAAAGATGAGTACAAGATCTAGAAACGGAGGGAAAACTCTAGAAACATACCATACCCTCTATAGGGCAAACAGATGGTATGCCAGGTAGGAAAATAAACCAATAGTTTGCGGAAGAACAACACAATGAACTCTTCAGGGGAAAGCCAGTACCCTACAGCCTGCATCTTTAACTGAGGCCTCAGAGCACAAACACAAACCCAGCACGAAATAACGAATATTAACAACCCAAGGCCAGAACCGAAGCCCCAAGGAAAGCAAGGAAAGAGGCAGTCCTCCCTCGTAGGGATCAACACGGGAGGCAATACAGAAGCGAGAGGCCCCAGAGGGAGAGCCGAGGGGAACACTCCCCGCGGTGCCGGAGCGATGCCGCCACCCGGGAGAAGGTGGAGGAACGCGCGGCGCCCTGCGGCGGGCGGGAGCGGGCGCTGCGCGAAGCACCCGTCAACAGCAAAGCCCCCTCCGGGGCTCGGCCACCGCTCCGGCCCCGGGACCCGCTCCCCTTACCTGGCTGGCTTTGTGAAACTGCTTCTTGAGCCCCGCCACCGACATCTTTGCCCCGCGGCACCCCGAGGCGGCGGCGCTGCCCAGGCCGAGCGGCCGGCGGCTCCCCGCGGCTCCCGCGGCCGGCCCGGCCTCTCGCTGTGCCAGCCGCACCTACGGCCCCGCCGCCCCGCGCGGATGCGAACATCGCCTCCCAAGCGGGCCCGCAGGCTGCCGCCCCATTGGCCGCCGCCGGGGCCCATGCAAACGACGCAACCATAGTCGCCTGCCCATTGGCCGCTTTGCTGGGGCTATGCAAATGAAGGCGCTCGAAGACGCCCACGCCGCGATGTCGCACGGAGACAGCGGAGGGGGCGGGCGGGGGAGCGAGGGGATCCCCGCGTGCGGCGGCGCTGCTGCAGCCGGGGCGTCTTCCGGGCACTGCTTCGGCGCCGAAGGGCCCTTCTGTCACCTCTCGGGATTCGTCTAACCAGCCTTATTTTCAATAACTTTCTTTTCAGAGGTCTCATTTTCCACGTAGCATCTGTAGTTGAGCTCATTCACCTCAGATCTGTTATTATACGTCGTAATTTAATTGTAGCATTTAACACATGAAAGCTCTTAGAGTGGTCCAGAGCATGACTGGTTGGTGCTGTACACCAGAGCAGAATCCACTCCATAGTTTGATGCCATAGCTGCGTTTATGCTGCTCAATGTTCAGAAAGGCAGTGTCCACTGTTCGCCTCCCTCTCGGAGGAGCAGATGTACTAGAGAGAGCTAGGCTGAGAGAACGGTTTAGTTGCTTGCCTGGTTAGTACAGGATGGATTCACTGTATGCTTAAATATGACGGCATGTCAGCAGTGTGCTCATGTAAGTATGAGATGTGGTTCTGCCTATACTGGTAAAGCACTTCCACGCTACACTTAGGTTCCGGGAAAGATATGCTCTGTGATACGCTGCTCCATGCAGGCCGGCAGATCACTCAGGAGAGTTACGATTCAGCTGTGCACGGACCTGGGAAGCAGTTTAGAGAGAACATTTGATGGCTGCAGCAGGGGTCTCAGTGTTACTCACCACCATGCTTACTGCATTTTTATCAAGCTGGGAGAAAAAGGCATTTCCAGAGCGTATTGTAGTGACTTCTTTTAAAAAGCAAAGAGGACAGTAGCAAAAAATACAAGAACTTTCAGAGTAATTGTCACATTGTAAATTGGGAGAAAGGAATCAATGTCCCACCTCTTAGAAACAACTATCATAGAATCATAGAATGGTTTGGATTGGAAGAGACCTTAAAGACCACCTCGCTCCAAGCCCCCTGCCATGGGCAGGGACACCTTCTGCTAGACTGGGTTGCTCAAAGCCCCATCCAACCTGGCCTCGAACACTTCCAGGGAGGGGGCATCCACAACTTCTCTAGGCAACCTGTGCCAGTGTCTCACCACCCTCATCATGAAGAATTTCTTCCCAATATCTAATCTAAACCTACTGTCTTTCAGTTTAAAACCCTTACCCCTCATCCTGTCACTACATACCCTTGTGCCTCTCCAGCTCTCTTGTAGGCCCCTTCATGTACTGGAAGGCTGCTATAAGGTCTCCCTAGAGCCTTTTCTTCTCCAGGCTGAACAATCACTATGAAACAAAGTGTAAAGACAGAGATATTAATGAGTTGAGGAAGTCCTACTGGCTATTACCTGAAAAAGGACTCCACAGGAGAGGCAGAAAAGACGAAAGAGAAAGTATAGAGGATAGTACCAGTCAACATTTGCTCTGAAGACAAACTGTGAGGTGAAGTCTTTTCAAGTTTTTGGACTGAACAATGTTTGAAGGAGGTCTGCCATCACCATGCTATCTGGTGCCACCTGGATCTAGGGAAAGAGCATTTTCAGCCTCTTCACAAGTAAACATAATTATACCACAGGCACTTGAAGCACCAGTTTCTCCTCCTAATTGAAACAGGCAGCAAGACGTTAACTGTCCAGGCCAAATTGGGTATGGCTTAAATTAATGATGTGCTTTTAGAGATCTCAGGTGAGAAAATAAGGCCTAAACTAAGAAAATGGAGTTCTGTAAAAGGTATTAAAGCAACCTCCTATTATACCCTGGAATTAGGGAGAGAAGAAAGCTTTGGCTAACCTTCAGTGTTAAGAAAGGGTGGACCAAAAGCAAAGAAGGAAGGAGTTTGAAATAAGTCACTGGGGAGATGAATCAATGGATTATGGAGTCACTGTGGCTGTTAGCTGTAAAATTGGATTAGATAAAGAACTTGAGGAAGGCTATATGTCTACAACTTCGTTATTTTTTTTTTCTTTTATCCTGCTTGTAACCTGAGGGTAGCAGCCATGTTGTCACTGCTGAAGCGATATGAGAATTTGCAAGAGGGAAATGCCCTATGGAAATTTAACTTCATAGCGTAATTGCTCACTGATACAGACAAGGTGAAAATACAATTAGTGAGCTACCTGAATGGTCCAGGTGTTAATGATTTGCTAGAGACACTCTGGAAAAGAGACTGGTATTCAGTTCAGGTATAAGCAAAAGTTATAGTTTGTAGCCAGTAATATATGCTAAGTAAGCAATATCTAAGAGCTTTATAACCACCAACATATTTATATCTCATGGGAAAAAAAGGGATTGTGATTTGCTGGATGATATTCCTTAAGTTTTACCAAAAGTTACTAATTCAGTCTGTAAAATGAGAGAAATCAGAACTAGTAGAAAAACTGTGGGAAGTGGTTCAGATAAATGCTGGGAAAAAAAGCTTCTATTAAAAAGAATTGTTCCAAGCAGAAGACAAGCCATGGCATAGTACTGCATGGGCACAGCAAAAAATGCTTCACAGATTCTGGGAAAGAGGGGGTCTTCAGGGCAAAACTTCTGGATGTCTGGGTATTTAAACTATTACGGTCCCACTACTCAGGAAATCTCAAAGTGCATGAGAACAACAGAAGATGGCTCTAACATGTTATTGAATCAGATGTGCTAAAAAGGACGGTGAAATTTGTACAAACTGAGAAGAACTAACTGGGCTCAAATCAAGGCAGTGACTGGAAAATATGCACTGGCTACTTATGTGGGAGAACTGGGCTTGAAAATTTGTGCTGTGAAATTCAAACAAGATAGATACTTAGATAAATTCATAACTCACTTGGAATTATTCAGCGTGGCTAATACTGAATGGCAAAAACTACAGTCAGCAGAAACTCAGTCTGAAGATATGGTAAACAACCTTTTCCATGAACAAATTACCTTACATTTAAGAGTTGAAACTGCAATAGCAGCCATATGAAATACTAGGCTTTCAGCAGAATGAAAACCAGAAATATTTTAAAAATTATCCAGAGGCATCTTAGCAGTTGAAATTACTTAGAATTTGAAGCCAACTGTATCCATATTAGCTTGAACGTCTCTTAAAAATAATGAGAAATCTGTCAGTGAAATGTGATGTGGGCCTTTAGTAGTTACTGCAACAAAAGAAAACATCCAAAAGGGGAGGAAAGATGAGTTTGTGATTAAATTCTATTGGATTTGATTCTGGGCCACACTGACCACCTAAGTAAAGCATTATTTATTCCTTAAGGCTTAAATATTCAAAACAAGTTACAGTGCATCAGCTTACCTTGCAATAAATTTCTACATATGGCATTAGAAGTAGACTTTGGATATACTCACCTGATTCAGGACAAGAAGAACTACATGGGAAACCAGTCTATTAAGTAACCAAGATTACCAAGACCAAGGTCAGTGAGAGAAACCTATGAGAGACCCGTTTTAGTCTGTAGTTAAATTAGAGATTAGCAACCCCAAATTCTGGAATCATAATAGAAAAATAAATGGAAAATACACATGAAACCTGTACATGTTGAAGAATTCTGATTTCTGAAACTTCATCTTCAAAATACTGGCAATGGGGAAGGAGAGCAAAAGAAAAAAAAAACCAACCAAACAACCAAACAAATTCTAACGCCTTACATTTCTACAGCTTGTGGCTTTCAGCTTGAAAAAAAAAATGCTGCATGAGAAATGGTACATCCACAGGACTATGTTGAATAGGAGGCATTGGGTGAAAAGCTGGACAAACAAAAGTGAGTGAGAATCTCAGGCACAGATGTGATAACCACTAAGTCCATAAGGACATATTTAATGACAGTGCAGATTACCCAATTAGTTTTTCATGTTAGTTGTCAAAACCGTGGTCATAGGCTGTGGTTTTTTGGTCACAGGAAAAGAATACATTTGAAAACTAGTGCTTAGAAAATAAGCATTCTGCAAAGGTGATCCTCTAGGAAAAAGTATGCCATTTGAAAGAACAGCTGGCCAATACCCAGCTCTACAAAAGAAAACTTGCAGAAAGCTTTAAAAGTAAAGCAGGCTCAGATATAAGGTTATGTGCTCTTCTAAAAAGGTATGAGTTCATCCGGTTCCACAGTTCTAGAAAAAAAAGGGGAGTACAAAACCGAATTGACACTGATACTTGAGTATTGACCCAATTAAATGAAGTAATGTATAACATAGTGTTCCAGAGTGAAATCCAAATACTAGAACACTGGATGAAATTGGGCTCAAATTTCATCCATTTCATTATTTTCCTGGTGTCAGCAGCCAGATTTGAGGTTGCAGGACAAACCTGGGAGCTGACACTGGGAAAACAATGCCGATGGCAAATTATTCCAATAACAAAGTCAGAAGAGAATCCTTCTGCCAAAAATGCCCAAGACAGTCAGGACATCTCATGACCCTGTTTTAGCACCCTTTCTAAACACTTAAATGAAGCAATTATTTAAAATTAAACAAAAAACCCCTTGGTGATATGAAAATATATTCATGTACAGGAGCTGGCTAATACTATGGTTTTGCTTCTAGAATATAAACAAGAAGTTCTGCATGTCATAGCACTTTCTGTGTAGATAAACAAGCTCAGGTGTTTCTGACATGGCTTGCAGTATACATTCCGTAAGAAAAGAAAAAGAACAGACAGTGTTATCTACACAGCCAGCACTGGCCAGAACTTGGAAAGCTCCCTGTTCCACATGGACACTGCTGGCAGTTAGAGAGGGAGTATGTGACCCTGGGGCCAGTAGACACTCTGGCTAACCTACTTCATGTGTTTAGCATGCTTATGTGTGCTCCCCAGATCTTCTAACTCAATGTAGCTAGTAAATTATTTTCAGCATATGTGACTGTTCTTCTCACATATGACTTTCCATATGTTTTCCTTTACCATTACCCAGATCTTTGCTTCTCTTCTTCTCTCCTTCTACCCTCACTTACTTTCGTAAATCTCTGGCTGTTGTTCTGCAAGTGTCAACAACAAAACAAAAGCTTGATAAGTCTTATGCCATTAATTAAAAAGTATGGTTCTAATTACATGGGTTTTTTTAATAAAGACGTACAAACATTTTAGATTAACTCAAAATCTAGATACAGATTTTTTTTAATTTACATATGTGTATCGTATAAGTATGTACTCTAATTTTGAAAACTCAACAACCTACCTTTTGGTGTATGCAGCTCTGTCATAATGCAGCTTGTAAAAATTTTGCAATCTTAATCTTGCAGATTATACTATGTGGATGAACTCCTGAACAGCTCCTACTTGAAGATCTTGTAACTTTTAGGTGCCTATACTGTTTCTGGTAGCAGTTAAAAAATTATTTTTTATTATTAACATATACCTAGGCACTCAGTGCTCACAGACAACTCTAGACTATTAAAAAAAAAAAAAAAGAGTTACATGTATAAATTAGAATAAAGATGTGAATGTCCAAAATTACTCCACAGTGGAGACAAATCTGGAAATAATGGAGTATTACTTAGTGTTAATTCTGGGTACCCAGAGCATTTTCATTTCCTGCATGCTTGAGATTTCTAACTTGATAAACCATCGAAAAAAACTGTCATGTGTTTTCCTTTGGGTAGGTCTATTTGTCCTAAATGGAAATACTTCAGTTTTCTGACCAAATCGGAAAAATCTTTTTGACTTCAATTCTTTTAATTTTCAGTACAGCAGCATTACTTCCCACAAGCGCCTGGTTTCCTGGCTTGAGCCTTCCTTTCGGACCATGTTTCCCCAAGGGACTACATCTCCCCAACTGCATCTGTGGCTGTGAGTGCCACGGTGGGCCTCTCTGCGTGTGTTTGCTCGGAGGAATAGCACATTGCACTGTGGGAGAATGGGAGATGTAGTCTAACCAGGAGACAGGCCAGCAAGGGGGAGCTGGAGCAGGTTGTTCCCAAGTGGAGCTTCTTCGTGGAGGTACAGCAGGGTAACATCCGTGAGAAAAGGCTGGGTTGTCAAATGGAGCCACAAATTTTTTCACTAAGGCTAAGGGGGAAAAAAAAAAGGCTTTTCTATAGGAAAATACAAAAAAGAAATATGTAGCCATTTCTGAACTGAATTTCCTAACCTCTTTTCTGGGGAAGAAAACTCAACCTATTTTTAAAACTTACTTAGTTTAAGTCAAAAACAAATGTTGGTGTATCAGAAGTACCACATAAGGAACATCTCTCTTTTTGCTGGCCTTTCTAAAGTAGCTATGTTCCTTCTTATTAAAGAGTAAGGCAAAATAAACTGTAACTTAAAATGAGTCAATGTGCTAATGTGCAGAAACATTACTCTGATTTCAAAAAATTGCACCTGAGTTCTGCGCTGCTATTTCACAGGTGACAAAACAGAGCTACTAATTTTCTGCACACAGCTGCCTTTGTTCATCAGAAAATAACGACTTTCTCTTTGTTGCCAATGCCACAGCCAGCACAAAATTTGAAATTGAATTGTTGCTAGAAGAGTCATGATGGCTTCAGGAAGGCGTAAACATCTTCATGTTAAAACTACTGTATCCTAAATGGTGAGGACTGTTTCAAAGCAGAATGTTGCAGCACTATGGCATAAACTAGATCACATTTACTGTTTGAAATCCAGTCTAGAATTTTGTGTGACTGCTCTTCAGTTGTAGAATGAAACTTTAAGTATCATCTTAATAAGACTTGGTCTTTATAATAATTCTTTTCAGTGGAAAAAGGACACACTGAAGAACATGTGCTGCCTTGCCTTGCTTAGAGAATGCAATGCATGAGCTTCTTTGGTAATAATTTGTTCAGCTTTATTGGGGAAAAATATATAATTAGCAAGAAATCTGAGTAAAAATCTGAAAGAACACTGACTGCATTTACATTAAAAGGAGACAAATAGTTAAAAAAAAAAAAGGTAAAAAATCCAGTGGTTTGTCTTCTCCATTTATAAATATGTGCCTAATTCTATTTTAACTTGCTTCGTATTACAGGACAGAAAGTCATTATCAGCTCTGTGACACAATGTCCTTATGTAATACACAAAATATACATTTCAAAGAATTTAACTGATGCTTAAAAGCAATTTGAATATCAGTAAGTATCTTGTAGCAACTTTGTGAATATTCAGATATACCTGATTAAAAAAAACTTTTACAGCATGGATGTTGTTTTAGTTTCAGTGTAACTTAATAGGTCTTTTGGGATCTGCCATGTTTGAACATCTGGGAATCATCGCATGTTGTCTGTTGATCAATGAGGCAACACGAAAGGCATGATGTGACACAGATGTTAAATATGGCAATGCACCATAGACCGACTGGATCAAAAATGGGAATGATCAGACTTTGAAAAATCTGATTAAGATTCATTAACTGGATAAAACCAAATATTTTTTCCCTTGAATTTCCTAACTGTTCTGATAACACTGAGTGTTATAGTGGTCAAAGAATTATTGGAAACTGGCTTCTCTGGAGGAATAAAAAGACGTAACTGAAGACAAGGACTTTTACTATCAAATACTTTACAGGAAGATGAATGGAACTTGCCAGGTCCCTGCTGTCTCATCGTGATGATTAATGTCTACTACTGGATAACTCTGCCGCTCCTTGTAAAACAAAGAATACCTAAGTGAAACGTATTGCATTAGTTTAAGCATCATGGTTAATTGAGTAACTACCACTGTACCTTTTCCTCCCCTCACTCACATGCAAAGAATGGCATATATTAGTTCCTTTAACTGTTAACCATGAATGCCATCTTCTGGCTATGTACGGAAATGCCCTTTGAGAGTGATGGGGAAAAAAGCACGGCTTTCATCCGTAGTTACCAGATAACCATTTCAATCAAACATAAGTTACAAATGTGTGAAATACATACATGCCTCCTGACAGACTTCCTAGCTTGCTCGTTGAAATGCAAAGGTACTTGGATATTTACTTTTCTAGGGAAATTGTGTGGTTTAAAATAATAAACACACCTGACATTGACTTTCTGTAGAAACAACCTGAAACTGTTGTATTTAAAGGTAGCAGCTGAATCAATAACCTTAATGAAATTCTGACCTTACTGAAGCTGACAGGGCTTTTGCCACTGACTTCAGTGGGGCCCAAACTTTCAGCCTGTATTTTTTGAAAGCTGCTCTTGTGAACTGGGGTTTGAAATTTCAAAATATTTTAAGGAAGCCAGGCGTGTGTTCTTCTGAAATTCAGTGGGCACGGGATTTTAAAGAAGAAACTGGGCTTGCAAAATGATGATGGTAAAGCTTTTAGAGTCAGAGACCTCTCCTTCCCTATGATCAGACCAGATTAGCTGTTGCTTTTATTGCTTGAACTACCCCAGCAATAGACTTACAGTTGTTTGGTGTTGCTAGTACAGGTAAAAGCATGTCATACGTACCAGAACATGTTCCTTGAAGCAATCATATTATCATGGTGTAATGGATTCCCAAATCAAAGCAAAATTGTACTCTGGCTGGTGGGATGATATACAGAGAGCAGGGCAAATAAGCCAGGGAATTTCTCTCACCTGGGGAAGCAAATAACAAGCATTTCTCCAGTGCACGAAAAAGAATATTTGGGCCAACAGTAGCTGAAATTGCCTGCAGTTACAGATTGCTTTAATTCTACTGCATTTAACTTATCCCTTTTTTTTTTTTACCTAGCTATTACAGCTGTGTGATCTCAAGCAGACTTACATGCTCAAATTGTAGTTAAAAATAATTTCAGTGAGCCCAATCCTACACTTAGATACATCAGTGGGAACTCAAGTAGTCTCTTCTTAGGTTCTTTTTGGTTCTGCTTACCCATTTCTATACTGTGTCAAGTATAACACGGTAGAAATTGTATGCAAGCTGACAAATCACTTTTAACCTTAATGTAGATGCTGGACCACTTTTAATTTGCCTAATCTGTGATTCTAATACTTTTAATGTTGTCAGGTATACACTAATTTCAAGGATTTAGTGACACAACATACATTGGAAGAGATTAAAAAATAGTGACAGCTATTGTATATTAATAACTGATGTCTGACTTGTTTGAGAAAAGTTTCCTTACAGTTAAAACCTTTCTATCTGAATATGGAAGATCTATGAGGGAAATGACAAATTTTATTAATTTTCCTTTTTAAAGTTATGTTAAACATAATGGGTTTCTATATTCTGCAAAAGTGTGGTTCTTCTACAATAAATAAAAATAGCATGAAGCTTTATCAGATTTATTTTTTTACTCTCTTCTTTAGAGGAAGGAAATAAAAGATAGGGATTAAATTGAGTTTAAACTATAACTCTGCTTTTCCTACAGTGCCATACTTGCTTGTTTTTCCTGATAAGTCATTTTGCAAATATGATCTGGGCACTGTTACATGGAAAGCAGGTACTCACTTACTCAATCTGTCTATGCAAATGTCCACAGAGTTTGTTATTTTTCTCAGCTGCTGAGAAATCTGTAAGAAGCCATTTATAACTTTGACATGTATACTGAATTTTTACATATATGCTAGGTAGTGGAAAGCATATTTGTGAATCCCACCTTTCTTTTTCCCCTCAACTTTGATTTAAAACATTACAGGGCTTCTAAGATTCTGAAAGTACTATGCTTTCCTTTTAATGAGGGTGATTATGATCAGAGTGCCACTGAGAACAGTGTGTGTTGGGTAACTGTGGGTTTTTCTAAGGG
>VZSC01003643.1:23439-53642 GCA_013398225.1 Steatornis caripensis
GGTTTTTCTAAGGGGGGGGGGGGGTTGCTGAGGAGACGAGTGCTCAAGGCAAAGAGAGGAAAATGCTCCAACTGGAGAGAAACTGTTCCAACGATTTACCCTACTATTAGTGTTACTATCTCCAATCTGTAGATGGCAGTGATCTTCCACTGCCTGCTTCGGGAGAAATTGGGGGGGAGGGGTGGTGGTGAAATCCTAAAATTAAAACCACTATGCAAAACAGATGTGGGGAAAATAAGTCATGAGGTTAACTTAAATCTATATACCAATTTTCTTTTTAGACTAAAGCCTACTTAAAGAATATAGGAAGATATACCCCTTATTGTATTTCCTTCATGTAATGAGAAAATACATCATGTCATTTAGAACCTGTAAATTTCTGTATTGAAGGATTTNAGGCAAAGAGAGGAAAATGCTCCAACTGGAGAGAAACTGTTCCAACGATTTACCCTACTATTAGTGTTACTATCTCCAATCTGTAGATGGCAGTGATCTTCCACTGCCTGCTTCGGGAGAAATTGGGGGGGAGGGGTGGTGGTGGTGGTGAAATCCTAAAATTAAAACCACTATGCAAAACAGATGTGGGGAAAATAAGTCATGAGGTTAACTTAAATCTATATACCAATTTTCTTTTTAGACTAAAGCCTACTTAAAGAATATAGGAAGATATACCCCTTATTGTATTTCCTTCATGTAATGAGAAAATACATCATGTCATTTAGAACCTGTAAATTTCTGTATTGAAGGATTTTGATGACAAATTCCAGAATACTGTATTTTGGAATTTATCTATGATCAAAACCCTATGCTGGCATTCTGGATTCCTTGTGCATACCTTTGATACTTTTCATTACTTTAAATATGTTTATTCAAATAATATCTGCATTTTTCCTCCCAAACCCCTCTGGGTACTTAGCTACCTCCTTCATCAGATGTTCAGCACGTCTGTATCACCTGTTTAATTTTTTGGTGTTTTTCTCTTGACACTTGCATTCGTTTTCACTTTCATTCAAATAAAACGCAGTAAACGGTATGTAAGGCTGTCAGAGTACTTTAGTGAAGGGTGTGATGTGAAGGCCACTGAAATCAAAGAGAGTACTTCTATTCATTTCAGTGGATTTACAGTCTTGCCTCCTAACATCTACCTTGCTTGGTGACTGGCAGAGAGAATTTTCAAAGTATGATACAACGCCTAACCTTCCCTTTTTGTCACTATTTTCAGTTGTGGTTTGTTTTTTTCTTAACGATTCTGCCTATAGGATTTTAAAATATGATACTTTTCATGAAGATCAGACTATAAAAACTGCAACATTTTTGAAGTTCTATCTTAAGTGTCACACAGGCTTCTAGCGTCAGATTTTAAATAGTGTCTAGATACACAAATGCAGCTGAGGGGCCTAATAGGATTTCAAACAGCATCTAAAAAATGTTTTAGAATTTGCTTCTGAAAATTATAATCATCAATGAGATTTTGGGTTTTGAGGAAGATGCCTACAATGCATGTATATGCAAAGTGAGACACAGAGAAGTACCTAAGCCAACCCACTTCTTAATATCCATTGTTTTCATTAGAAAGTATACCACTGCAAAGCGCAAAAAATAAATACAAAACTATTCATCTGCTTCTAAGGCAGCCCGTTTCACTTTAAATGGCATGAGCATTAGATACCTTAGAGCAACTCAAAGTTGAGACATTCCTCAGAAAATCATGCAAAATTATTTGTGTCAGCTTCTTCCATTTAACATTAAGCCATTTAGTTCCTTGCTGCTGAAAGACATTTTGCAACACAAGTACACCTAATTTGCAGTCACTGTTGTTTCACTGCAGCCGCGTGTAGTCTTGTCATTGGTATAACCAGTGGCAATTTTGACAACTTCTAATGCAGAAAGCCAGTATAAATTACTGTGCATTGCTTAAATCCTTTTTGGAAAGCTTAGCTGGGAGTTATCTCCTTTTGCACAGGAATGTATCACATGCAATATGTTCTGGAATAAAAAGGACATACACTATTCTTCCCAACAGCAGGCTTTCCACCCATTCCAGTAGGAAGATAAAACCATCTACCTGACATCACTGTCTTAAGAGCTTTCTCTACATGCATCCTACATTTTCTCCTCTGAATTTTGTCACTCCTTTTTTGTGATGCCAAATAGCTTTTCATCTTCCTTACTGACTGCATTCTTCAGTTCTTTAAAAAAACTGCAGCAGTTTCTCTATCTAATCTAGCCACATTGCTTAACCTGCAGTTCTAAAAAGGGATTTGTTTTATAATGAGTGAATATTTAATCTTTTTTATTCCATTGTCAGAAAAATAATCCATTAATCTGTTCCCAGTTTAATAATATGTACTCTCACCCAAAAAAACAATGGGAAAGGCCAGCTAAGGAAGGGTGTATGGCTTTACTCCCTGTTTATTTACCCATGTGCATGTGTATATATCCAGACTCACTCTTTTCCCTCACATTGCTGGCAGAGAAAATAGGGTACAGCACAGAAAATTAACTTTTTTTAGCCTGTTCATATTGCCCCCCCTTCAAAAAAAACCCACCTTTTGTGAGGTATTAAATAAAACCTAGGTTTAATATATATACTCATGCTCTAAATGCGCACAGTAAGGTCCCTTCTTTGGGAGTTACTCTTGGCCACTTCACAAAAATGTCAACATTATAGAATTTTGCAAAAACTCAGTTTAGTAGGCTGTTGGCTCAGTTTCCTTTAAACACACTTACAAGATTGTTTGCAACATGAACTTAAAGTGTGCTAGGACTCTGCATAACTCTCCCACAGCTTCCAGTCATGCTGCCTGACTTGCACTGTTACTGTCTATCCTTTCTCCCTTCTGCTCCTTCCCATTCTCATTTCTCTGCTCCCTCTCTTCATCTTTCTAATTCATTCCACATGCCCTTGAATATGTACCATGTAAGCTGCTGGTTTGCATTCAACATTTGTTTATCCTGGGACTTATCACAGTATCTGAGAATCTCATAACTTTCACAGATTTTTATCCTCTTGAAGCCTTTGTGAAACAAGGAAGTATATGTCAATTTACAGATGGGGAGTGGTCACACTGTAGATTAAGCGAGGTGCTCAGAGCCCTGTTTAGCCGTGGGAGTTGTATTCAAGTATTTCTTGGCTCCCAATCTCCTGTATAGATTGAACATTCCTGTCAAACTACATCTCCTGCAATGCACCACAGTCTCCTTTAGCAGTGAGGACAGGCCATCACGCTAGGCTTTTTGGCTTCAGAGACTTCTGGGAGATATGGCCTGGCTGGGGACACTCTTTCTACGTTAAAATAGGGACATGAGACACAAATTCAGAAAATTCAGAAAACCCCATTGTGACTTTTCAAAATCCAAATTTATGGATAGGTAGGAAAGGGAATGTGTGGGGGAATTGGTTCAAGTGTTTGACCTATATTTCCATTCCTCCACAAGAAATCAAAGCATCCTGAAAAAACAAAGAATCGAATTCACACAAAGCAGATACTTTACTCAAAAAGAGTTAATGATCTAAAAATGTTGGGTTCTGAGGAAAATTCTGTAATGGCCCTAGTTGTATCATAGACTGGAAGAAAGAGCACATAACTAATAAATATTTCACTATGATTAATCCTTCCTTCACATTTCAGAGTATCTGCTGTGGGGACAGCATACTTTTTTTGCAATAAAATTCACCTACTTGTACATGAACACAGTTAGAACAGTCTCTTAATGTTGGTTCTAAATTAATTTTTTTGAGTTGTCAAAACATAGGAATGTGTATCCATGTTTTATGACTCAAAGGGGTAGCTTCCAAAGCAGTGAAAGGAAGGCTCACATAAGGACTGAGGTTGGCAACATGTGGAATTTGGGTGCCAGATTATTAAGTATTCTTATTTAGCCATGATGTGAAATTCCACAGTGAGCTCTACAAACAGCTCTGCTGATACTGAGGTAGTGACCTCTGAGGCTCTCATGCGACTGGGCTGCCAACGGGCTGTCTGGTCCACCAGGGTGCCACTTCCCTTTGATTTATCTTTGAGTCTGAGGAATTTTTTTTTTCAGTGTAGTAAGAAAATCCTGTTTCAAATTCATTATTAGAGCTATCTATGCTCTCTGGCCCCAGTGGATAAATCCTAGTAACTAGATATGTATTTTCCATGGACCTGTGCACTGACTTTAAAACAAGTCTCATGCAGATAGATGTCTGGTTCTCCTTATTAATTAAGGGAGATGGGGAAGTGAAGAGAAAGGGGAATATATAATAGTTGACTTACCTGAGAAAAGCTGTGCAGCTGGGTGTGTTCTGTTGTATAAGGCAGAAAATATGTGTCTAATCAATACTACTCTCTTGGAACCGTAAAAAACAGTGATTTATAGCAAATGTTATCATACAAACTTGGTGATAAAATAAACATTCCAACTACTTCTGCGCGTTCATGCAGACCGAATACAGACATCACAAATGAAGTAAAAAAAAAAAAGAAAGAAAGAAAGTACCTGAATCAAGTGTTGGTATTTGTGTAAAATTACTCTGGTCATGAGCCCGTACCTCCTATTCTCAGGACTCAAACTGCTTAGCGTAGTGAAAATGTTTCAAAACTGACACACAGAAAGAGTCTGCATTCTGCTGCAAGCATAACTTCCACTGAAGTGTGTAAAAAAAAAAGGTGAGATACAGTGTCAACACTAAGAAGAAAAGGTTAAATTACAGTCTTTGTATACTTGATGGGTATTGCATAAGAAAGCATTTCTCAGTAAATCAGTGTAGTGCTATTGTATGTTCAGTATTAAAAATGTTGCAGTGTAATCAAGTGTCTAGATCTGTCACAAAACAGTGAAGGTAGCATCACTGCAGGATACAATAAATATCTTAAATCTCACCAGAAATCTGATCAGAGGACTTGCTCTGTCTTCTGGAATTTTGCAGAAATTGCGTCTTTTGCCTCAATGCTCAACTACCTAAAATTGCCCACACAACTAGAAATATTTCTTAGTCGCTACACAATGTTTTATGCAAGAGAGACAGGAGAATATTGTCATCTTCTCCATCCTCACAGCAATTAAAGCTGCTTACTGGACAGTTAGATGCCGTCCAAGGGGCATAGTCCAGCTAGTTTCAAAAAGTGTGTTTGATGCTAAGAGCTAATAAAAACAAAGACCATCAGCTGATCAAACTCTAAGTATAACTCAAAGGGCATTGCACCTTGCTGGATCTTCCTCAATAACATCTCTCAAAATTACCTTTAGCACAGAGGAAGTCTACACTGCAGTCAATGTTTTACTTAAGGCCATGAGTCCACCACACAGGGCTAGACTTGGGACAATGCCTGTTACTTTCATTATTGGGTTTTTCCGTACATTTTTAGTGTCTGAGGCATCCTCTTTCTCAACATCATTGTTATTCTATTTTTTGCTTCATATTTTCAGACACATAAGTACATGGACACATTTTAGAAGAGTTCCAAAGCTTCCTGAGAAGTGACTAACCTTTATAACTCTTAGAGTATGTGCAGTTAATTGAAAAGATATCCTCTTTATATATTTTCTCTAAACAATGGAGGAAATACATATGTTAAACAGAACCCCATCCAGGTAAGTGTGTAAACTTGAGAGAAGAATGCAAGAGTTATCTATAAGAGGGTGAAAATATTAAATATTATTTATATAGTGCCAAATATATTCTTGGTTCTTATCTGTTCTTACAGGCAGCACTTTGTTTGTAGATGGAAGAAGCAACTTGAAGCCATGGCAGCTAAGCTACAGTAATTTTGATATAATGGCAAGGAAAAGATGCCAATAAAGTACCTTTTATGTTAAGCTTAGCTTTGGTTGACAGTGTGCCCACTGCAAAACATACACAATACCTATAGGAATGATAAACAGAGCATTCCCTAAAGAAGATTTTATTCACTTCTATTATATCTTAGTTATTAACTTAGAGCATAATTTAATCTATCAATTCCTTATCTATAAAAGGGATGCGTCAGGACTTCTGTGAGTCTTGTCCAGACATATTTTCAATGTCTTTTGAGCAGAAGTTATCCTGCTAAATGCATTGCAGCACACCTACTATCCCAAAGCCCCAGTCAAGACTGAGGCCTTGAAGTACAACTGTAATAACCAATATAACATGAAACATTCATTTTCTTATGGTAGCTGTAGCCCTTAAGACTTTAAACAAGGAATAAAAAAATACTATTGTTTGATATACAAGCAATATGAAAGAAAGAGTTCTGGATATGCTTTAAAATATCTTAGTAATATTTTACGAACTTCTAGACACGTTTGCTATGGTCACATCTCTTTCTAAGTTTTGTAAGCTAACACCATCTTATTAACTTTTAATATATGAGAAATATGCACTACAGGAAATGTCATGTTGCTAATGAGGTAAAGATCTTTCCCCTCAGTGTTATTTCCTGTCCATCTCCGTGGTAAGTAACCATGTATCTTTGCATATGGACGTGTACAAGATAAGTGGAATAGCTACTTACCCATCTTCAGTCCCTGTGGACCTTGATTAGCTAGTAAAAAGGCAGAGGCCACATCAAACCAATGCTCTACAGAAGAAATCCAAAGTAGTGCATTAAGATTCTGCCCTTGTAGTGCCAGCTAGTGAGATTTTCACACATGGAGAATACAGACTAGGATCTTCTAAAGCTAAAAGATCTTGCAAATCACAGTTTTGCCCCATCACCTAGAAATTTTCAATAAGATAAATACAAAGGAATCTGCAATGAAAGTGCAGAGAAATACTCCCTAGCCCAGACTTTTAACTCAACAGCAATATTCCCCTTATTAGAAAAGTGGAGGAAATGTTTTAGCTTGTTAAACACAGCATACAAAAAAGAAACCTTTTGTTTATTGAGGATTGCACACAGCTTTCAGATACCTTTCTGCAAGCCACATACAGACATAAATTTTTCTAATATAAAATGCAACCCCCTGCAGTCTAATCAAAGGACTGCCAGGCCCCAAATGATACTAAAAAAAGGTCACTGTAAGTTTCTGTGGGTTGTTATTAAAAACACGTGAGATGTTCCCTCCAGTAACATTAATTACACCGTCTGGACACTCAGAGTATTCCTCATGGGCAAGGCACAAAACAGGTTGATGTTAGAGGCCATACAGAAAGCACTCTCTGGCTTCCCTCTCTGCCTATCCTCTTGTTGTCCCTGTCCCTCCCTACCACTCTGGCCGAAGCCTAAAGACAATAAGCACAAGAAATAGCATGATCATCCAAGGAGTGCTGGAAAGTACTGTTGTAAACGGGCAAGCGATATCAAACATGTCATAGCTCACAACAAGCAGAAAAGTGCACTGAAGGCTGGGCTCTGGGGATATGGACATCTAGTAAACATTGGGAGGGAGGTCTGGCAGGTGGGAGTCAGGGAAGAGCAAAGAATACCAGCTTCGAGTATGCATGAGCTCAGATACTCTGAGAGCAAGGCTACAGGTTCCACATCACTCACTGAAATGGTCTCAATTCAATTTCAAAGGTCATCCCACTGCAGAGAGGTCCCATCTCTGCTGTTGTTCTCATATGGCTGGAGAGGGCTTTGTGTAAGGTTAACAGTCCAGCAGAATATTTGTCAGTCATAACCCATTAGTTATTTGGTTGTAAAGGCAGGCTCTAGAGCCGGTGCATAATTCAATTTTCTTTTAAGATGGAAAAATGGTTTAGTAAGTAGATATGGCTTAGAGAGGCCTGAGACAAAGATGACAAGTCATGGTCTGCAACAAGTTATGTCTCAGCTAAATAGTAAAATTTTTTAAAAGACACCTATTAATCATGACTAAAGGGTCTGTAGATCACTGGTGATCAATCCTGCAGATAGAATAGCAAATCAAAGGCTTTGAAAATGTGGGTATAGCTACTGAAAACCACTGGAGGAGATGAACCCGTACATGTGGCTCCACCAGTCCGCAAGGGGTAATAAGACACCTGCAGACCAGAAGAAGGGTTGCTACCCAGATTTCTCTGCAGTAGAGATAGGCTGAGTACAAGGGTTAGGAAAAAAAAAAGAGAAGGATCTCAAAAGGTGTAAGATACGCCTGTAATTAAGCTAAGAAGGACTCACAAGAAGTGAACTCTATATATGGTAAGAAAATAATTCCTTTAATTTTAATCTCATTTTTCTTTCAAAATCATTGTTACTTTTGGGTTGCCTTAGATTCCCATTTAGCAAAATTCAGGATTTTTAAAGATGATTGCTTAAGGAGAAATGATGTGTGTCCCCACAGAGCAGAAAACTCAACGTCGAGATATAGTCAATATATCTCAGGGATGTAGAAAGGTGTTTTTCTAAAGGACTGTGTTGGCTTCTTGTCCTAGAGCCCAATGACAAAACAAAATCAACAAGAAAGCTACCACTGGCGTTGGACATCGTGATCTCCACCCATGTGATATATGAGTAGCTCCTGTTATTTTTATTCAAATATGTGATCATTCTTGTTTGCCCATTGCTTTTTTTGCAGTTCCTTATCTTGACAATTGTTAGTATTTCCAAAACGGAAATCATACAGAAATAAGGATGGATAGTTCTAGTAAGACCATGTAAGCCTGAAGGCGAAAGTGTCCATTCTATTTACATCAGAAAAGCTTCTTTTAATATTATTTCTACAAGTTCTCAGTCATTATAAAGTAATCTGTTCTCCTTTTTAAAAAAATATATTCTCAAGAATAGAAAGAAAAACTCAAGGAAAAACTGGCTTAAGCCACTGATCAAAATTTAAACAAAAAACACCCCAAACAAGCAAACCATGCAGAGCAGACCAAGCTCTGAATTAAAGCCAGCTCATGTGAATTTCAGGTCAACCAATGGCTAATAGCAGCTCCACAGGGATTAGAAGCACTGCCTGCTACTAAACTGAGCAACCATGAATGTAAACTCACTCATCCATTGAAGTAATGTTGAACATTTACTGAAGCATGACTTAAATCAATACATAGAATTTCAGATAAATTGGTGAAAAGTTGTTCAGCAAACAAATACAGTAGAATCTGATTTAAAGGGGGCTATTCAAATCACCCCGATAATACCTGCTGTTTCAACTTTTCTTGAAAGGTTGATTCAATAAAAAATTGCTTTGTATTACTTCCATGAGCTTTAGATTTCCTGACCTCCAGCGAGATGGAGGCTAATTGCAGTTTCCCTGGATGTCTAAAAAGGCATCTTTTGGGAGTGGCATGTTGGGCATTTTGTCACTACGTGAAGTGCAGTCCTGTCTGTGCTGAAATTTAGTCTCCATAAATTAAATAATATTTGGTAAGTGCCAAGAATTTCAGGTGCTCTCAGCCATGTAATGTTGCAGTATCCTTGTTCTTGTTGACTGATACATAGATTCCTAAGATTAGCCTGTTGGAACTATCTAGAGGGATATTTATAAGCTCCAGTATACCTGCTCATAATTTATTTATAATCATTATAATAATTTATTTTATAAATCAATTAGCTTCCACTGATTTCCTTCCAATTTACAGACTGAAATATCTTCTGCTTGCTGTTACACTGCCTATTTAAGTTGGGTAAATGTCCTCTAAATCTACTTCTTATGCCGTAGGATGATGCCCTGAAATTTCATTTTTCAAAAACATTTTTCTTTTAAAATTCTTTGGAAAAGTTTAGTAAAAGGAAGATGGCAAGCCAAATAAGGCACATTGGTAAACCATGAATTATTATTACCTTTGCTTTCTTTTCTTTAAAACAGAAGAAAACAAACAGAAAGAATATATGACCAACCAGATGAAAATATATTCCACGAGGAAAACAATAAATAAAAGGTAGAGCTAGTGCAAGTGTACAGATTTTTCTGTGGAATAGTACTTCAGAGCTTAAGGAAACTCACTGGGATCTAGGTCACTGGGTTAGAAAGAACTCAGTGAAAAAAATTACTGCCTTTCTAATTTAATATACTAGACAAATAGTGAAACTTGATTTCAACAAAATGTTTCTGACATTATATAACATAGAGTTAGTTATGCACACTGCAGCTAAAAACAAGTTGATAAAATTCTTAACAAAATAAAGGGGGAAATGTAAATCTGCCCTCTATGCCCCACTTCTTCCCCTTACCCACACAGTGGTAATTCTGGAAGAATATGATATGCAAAATGTCTACATCTGGGCTCTCTGCAAGAGCACCATACAGAAACAGTGAATTAAAAATCAGTTGTACAAATGAAATTTGCTTTTAGTCTCCCTTTATGCTCCATACTAAAAAAATCAAAAATTAAACTGAAAAGTTGAAGACTTTTAAAAATCAATGCTCAGATTACTATTGAAGATTCTCAGTAAAACTTTAAAATATCTAGCTAAAAGTCTTGAAATATTTTACAAATTTCACCATCTAACGTAAGTCAACAACATAGAAAGACAACAGCAAACATGTTCGTGTAAAATAAACCCTTGCCATGAATGCTACTTTATACTAATATACATGGAAATCAACAGGTTCCCTCTTCAGAGAAGATGACCTTGTAGCACCATGCTACAATCCATTGCATGTACACTAATACTGTCATAAGAAACTTGCAATGACATAACAATAGCATTGCATGTATGTTTGAGATAGTCTGGAATGAAGATTTTACTCCAAATGAGTCATATTGGATATTCTGAGCACTGCATGAAAGGCTTTGACTTTTATTACCTTGTATTTGGATTATGCTTTACCTTGTGATTCTATGTGATCTCACAGTGAATTATTACAAAGCATTTATAAATGTTAAGGATTATATGATATTTAACTCATCATGCAGTAGGGAAATATGATCCATATTTTACCAGTGAAAGGACTGAGATACAAACTGGTTAAGGGGTTTGACCTAGAAAGTGATAACAAAAATGGGTACTGAACATCTCTCTCAGGTTGTACAGTTGTGCCTTACCCCCTACCTGGTGTTCAGACCAGACACCTCACTGACAGTCTGTGTCACACTATTCTTTTGACTAGAGCTTCTCTCTAAATATGTGTGAAATTAGAGGTTAAATTCTCACATTTTGAGCCTGCAGAGACAATTTTGGAAGGCATTGTGCCTCAACATTTCCTTTCACTGACATCTAAACCCTTACTTTCTTTTTCTTTCCCTAGAATGGAAGACAATGCTACTTTAGTAGTAAATTGCTACACAGGAGAAAAGCAGTAATTTCTCCTCTCTGCATGAAATCGCCTCTACTTGGCTATTCAGGTACAAGTGCTATATATTTACAGGACTAAATAAAACTACTGACATAATCCAAACAAACTGGTTAAATTATTTTAATAATGTGTAGAAGTGAAAATCAGATGCATAGGTGGTTCTCGTGCTCACTACAGGTGAGAGCCTACAGATCCCAAACGGGGGAGATTATTGAAAAAAACTTACAAAGATTTCAGCAGTCACTAGAACAAGCTTGTGGCCAACAGGGTGGAATTGAGGCTTATTTGACTTCTGCAAAGCTGCAGGGGCACTTAATCACTAATGGTCTGGTCTGTCTTAGACAATTGGGAATTTTGCAATAGCCCTCACTGGGACCAGCATTTTATATCTGGTTTCTCTTTCCTTTGGTAAGGTCCCCAAAACCTTAGATATTTTGGTATCAATCCAATCTCCTCTCCATCAAACTGACTTCTGAATCAGTCCCTAAAAGAATGCTGTATTGGCAGTATGTACTGTAGGCAGAATAATCTCAGTTCTCTGCCATATGCCCCATGTGGTATTCTAAAAAATGAGTGATTTCTGCATAATTGTTCTGCTTTTCCCTGTAGCTCTTGGGCTGACTATGTCTCTTCGGGTGTGTTAAGGTATGATGCCAGACTAAAATCTGCCTTATTAAACAAACTCCCAATAGCTCTGATATCACTTTTAATTTATATTATAATTTCCAAAATCTAGTTGCTCCTTGGAAATATTTTTTTTTTTCACAAGCTCATCTGGAGCTGAGAAACAGTTGTGTGCAGGAAGGAAACACATGTATTAAGTGACACCCTTCTATGTCTTCTCAGTGCAATCTAACCTCTTTCACCAGAGTGGCCAGTTGAGACCCACAGCTTCTGGGCAATTCGTACTGTTTTACCTAAAGCAAAAAATTCCTGGGAGTGTCCACAAATCTGAACTGGCATCTGTTCTTTTCCTGTTGTTTCTTCTTTGAAAATATAAACAGAATGTTAATTACCTTGCCCTGATTTTATCCTGCCGCTCAGTTTGTTTCCTTTTAACTTCTGAATCTATTACTATCTGCCAATTTGTCTAATCCTGTATTTTGGCAGATGTAAGGTCTTAGCTGAGATTCCTGCGATGATCCTGAAGGAAAATGAGCCATTTTCTACTAGGTCAACAAGACTCCGAAATCCAAATCTGTTACAAACATTACTTCATTATTTGCACAAATTGGAATGTACATACAGAAACTTATTTCATAATTTTTTTCATGGGTGTATTCTGAGGAACTTGACAATTTCTCGCATGTAATAAAATGAGTCATGGGCTTTGAAGATTTGTGCCTCCAACAGTTTTGGATCCCACTGTCCTTTTTATTTTTGTCATGTTTTGCTCTTAAGTGAATAATAAAATGGAACTTGAAGTAATCTGGAGATTCCTCCCTATTTCTCAGCACACACAGAAGAAAAAAACTGATTCAGCATTTTCACATGTGCTTAACTCTGTAATAGTGTGCTGTGCTAAATTAGAGAGCTGTGCTCAGGTTTCATATTACAAGGACTACTTTAATATTATACAGGGAAAGAAGGAATATTTTACACTATATTTTAATAAATAATTAATATTAAACTGCATCTATTAAATAAAGGTTCAAACTTGCATAGTGCCGTAAGCTCCCACTGGATGGTGTTTATCGACTTGCAAAATCAGGATCTGTTACAATGCTATTTGGAATGCTTTTCTGTTTCATACTGTGCCAGTTCAATATTGCTAACTACAGGTGTTTAAAAAGCATAAAATGGTCCATCAAATATCAAAAGATTAGCAAGATGCTTGCCAGATCTTAAAAAAAAAAATAAATAAATTTGGGGCTCTGCTTATTTGCCTTCTGTTTTTTGATACTCTCGGGTTCAGTTGGCTCATGTTTTCGTGTTTTATCTCTAACCATAAAGGCTAGAACTTTTTTGTGTGTGTGGAAGCTGAAGTTTGCATCTACTCACTAGCCTGCAGGAGCAGAGTGTAAGAAAACATCAAATATCATTAACGCTCATGGGAAAATTGTAAAAATGGGCCATGCTGCTTGATAACTGACTAATTTACAAACTTTAGTAATAGACGTTGGTGATTTAACCACTGATGTGAATTTCACTGATGTGAAAACCACGTCCTACTACTTAACAGTCCATGTTTCTTGTGCCGTTGAAATTACTGTGGCTCAGAAAGCTACCTACAACTGAACACAATGTTGCTTGCTATGTGACTCTGCAACAGATTTGCTCCTAGAACAGTGGGGATTTTTACATTTTATGTTGGAATACAAACATTACCTTTTGACTAGATCTTAAGACCGAACTAGTTAGTCCAATAACTGTTGGTTTTGTCTGCTATTTCAGTTCTTTGCCTTCACTAAGAAGCTCCACAAAGCCCAACTTCATGCCATGGATTTTCATTGTTCGGTACTTGAAGGATGAGATGCAGTCATAGGTAAGTTTTAAGAAGGAACTGTATACCCCTGATCATCTACATGCTTTGGTTTCTCTGAAATACACAAGCTACTGAAGCAAGAGACATGAGGTAGAGTTGTTGGAGGTATTAAAAAGTGAGCAGAGAAGAACAAATATAAACTAAGGCCTTATCACTGCATGTAGCAGCACTCTTCCAGTGATGAACTTCTCCGAAGAATTAAGAGTTCAATTTGAAGGCTGGTTCTTCTATCATTTTTTCATCTGGCTAGATTAATTGGCCTCAAGAGTTGAAAAAACACTCAAAATCTAAAACTTCTGGACCCATTTTTTACCCTGTGTACTGTGAGAAGAGTAACAGAATTCTTTTATTTCACAGGCTGGTTTAGTGCTTTAATTGGCTGTTTGGTGATGTAGAAAACATAAAATCTCTTCTATACCTCATACCTTACAACCTATGCATCCTTCAGTTCGAATGAGACTGCAGTGGTAAGCACAAAACAAAATTAGCTAAGAACAAAGAGGAAGACTTTTTTCTCATTATCTTTTAAAAATCTCTTGTGTTGGTCAGTAGGTATAGTAAGTATAGATGAACTACACATCAACCCAACTAATTTAAACATGGTGTTTTTATAAATTCAACAAATAATAACAAAAAGCATTTCAAATTATGAGACAATTTATGTCGGGTTTCCTCCCTACTATTCCATTCAGTTTTATTTTTTTTAGGATTAACAAGCTGCCGTGCCTAAAATTACTCTTGAAGTACTGAATCAGTATTTGTGTACCTCCTACTGTGACAGTGCTCTGTGAGGCAGTCTCGGCATATGTATTCCTGTACTGTTACATTTGACATTTTTTCCTAAGGATCAGTTGTTACTAATAACAGCTGAACATGCAGAAAACTATTCACCCACTTAATAATATGCAAATATTTAATATTCTAAATATTAATGATTAAATGTTTGAAGTACCAGAGGCTGAAAATATTGGTATATTTAGCTTGTGGAGTATTATTTTACTTCAGAGTCAACTGAGGAATGAATAACCTTGCATTTAGTTCATCTAATACCCTCTGCTGGACTCAATGGGTTTGCAGCCCATCTTCTTTAGCAGAACCTGTCTAAATCCATCACTGAAACCACATTTTAAACTCTGTTAACATCCATGATCTTTTGTTACACATTTCATAATACCCATGCTTACATGATTGTTAGTAATTTTATATAGGTGCTGTACTAGTAAGGTTCATGCTTTCTTGCATTCTTATAAACTCTACATTTATTTTTTATAAGAAAGTAGGCCATTTTTAGAGCACTTATGCTTGCATGAAGTCAGCAGAAGTTTGGAATGGGCAAAGAATGCAAGTTTGGGCTTTTGCTTTAGTAAACATTAATTACACAGGTATTTCCTGCATAAGAAATCACTCTAAGAAAAACAGAGCTGTATTGTGATAGTCAGTATTTCTAAGAATTTTTTTTGTTAATACGTTTTTTTGCTTTCTGAATCAAAGAGGATTTTTTTCCTCACAGATCAGTTATTGCTTCGGTTTTTTACCCCCTGAAACACAGCCTTGAGATTTTGATTTTGAATCTGCAATCCTACTAGGTTTAGAATTTCACTGAAGTTCTGAGAAATGTCCTGACCAAGGAAGGCTTGCAGGACTGGGCACTTTTAAGTGCCGAAATATTTTTAGTTGCGAATATTAAAAAAAATGCGCTCTCAGCTGTTCATACAGCAGCGTTTGGAGTGTTTGGAGTACTGGAGAATGCTGATACCTTGATATGTTTTATGAGTGTATTGTAGCTGTGCTTCAGGCAGAAATTCTTCAGAAGAATGAGCAAAAAGAACGCCAAGCGGAACTGTTTAAATTTAAAAAAAAAAAGTTACTTTTTTTTTCATAAGGGATAGGATTAATTCTAGAATTCATATGGACAAAATATAATACAATGCAAGTATATTTTAGTTTGGGTACAGTGTTCAATTTTGCTTTTATTACACAATGACTGTAGCTATATTTCTAGAACAGGTAATTATCTCAAGTAAATGCCATAACATCAGAATTGCATAGCATACTCTTTTTAACTGATTTTATTTCATTTTTTCATAATGCTCATTAATATCAAGCTGCCAATTGCTCACACTGAAAAAAAAATGAGTGTAGGAACACAGGCAAAACCAGATTTTCCAAGGGGCTGAGAGAAGATAATCTGCATATCTACTTCTCCAACGTCTTCCTCCACTTCTCAATTGCTCTACCTGAAAGGAGAGCACCTGCATTTCTGCATAAATGTGTTCTATCAGAAAGCACCCAGCCCCAACAGCAACCCTCATTCTGCATCTGACCAGTGGCCCACCAAGTCCAGTAGCCTTTCTCCTAGTAAAAGCCAATATTGACCAGAGGGTTTTGAAACCAAGTGACTGATTTTGATCTGTGAAGACCTCATGAACTGAAGCTGGCAGTCTGCATGCAGACTTAGAATAGTTGGTTTCAGACTTTGCAGATTTAAGACTTAGCAGTTGGTTCAGAGAAATTTGTTAACATTTGGGTGCTTTACGCAAACAAATTAAACATTTCAAGTTTAACTGATTTTTACTTTTTTTGTTTGAAGTCTACAACACCTATCTGGAAGAAAGCATGACTTTCATGACTGACCGCTGATACTCATCAATAAATTCCAGTGCAGTATGCATCAAACATTACAGTTAAAGAAAATCTACTGTTTTATTTGCTTTTGTTTAAGGAAGAAAAAACATAAATTAACTGAATCCTGTAAATGAAATAAAATTATAAATTAAGATAAAATATCACCCTTTTTCTTTTCCACTATAGCCTCACGCATTCCTTTCAAACATAAAATAACTTTTGAAGGAAGGATAGCTGTGGTGAAAATCAATATTTTTCCTCTAGCTGAGCCTACTTCAGAGGAAAATCAGATCCTGCCTATGCCCTCTGCTTGCATCTAAAAATTTTAGGTTTCATTCCCTGTGGTAACTATCATAACTATACAGCTACTTCATACAGTATATATTGACTTTGTAAACTGTGGTTGTTCTCTGGTGCAGGGATCAGTATTCTGGACTGAGCATTCAAGTGTGGAAACAGGAAAAGTCTGACATGTTATTAGATGCGTCCTTACTCATGCTCTTTGTAAGACTTCCTACATATCCCTGGATAGAAAATCAATGGTTACATATGAGGTATCTGTGGTTACCTATCGGAAAGCAGCAAGATGCTTTCTCTATTTGTGAAAGAAGCTTGGCTTTCTTATTTAGCAATGGAGAACTGTAAAAGACAAAACTATAGTTGATATATAATAAGTCTTAGCTTTGCCAAGTTGATTGTGAGAAGTACCAAAAGAAACAATGAGCAGGAAGTGAAGACCTATGTACAAACAGTCCCCTGCTAAATACAGCATAAAGATTTGCCTTTCAGCAGAGAAGAATCTACTGCTTCTGCAGAACAAGACAAATTTGATGAGGTAATATAACTGGAACTTAAAGAAACGTTACTACAAACTCAAAATGGGAAAGCAGAAGAGAATTAACGAGATGAATGGTACTTTCACACAAGAAGTATTAGTAAGTCTCAGAGCTGAATATAAGCTACTTATGATGTTTGAATTATTCTACGTTTAAAAAATCATTAAACACCATCATAATATTTTTTCAGTAGAACTTTAGTTAGCAACAGGACGTCTTAAAATTATCAAATAAAAGATGATTTCCTGCTACAAAGAGCTTTCCACCTAAGGGCCAGTCAAAAGCATCAGACAAGAATATATTGCTAAGCTGTCAGTCAGTTTTATTTTGTTTAAAGTTCTTAAACCAAAATGTGGTGTTACCATCTGTAGGTTGTCATGTATCAGCACTGAGTTCACATGTGTTTGTAGCAGAGTTGGCAATTATAGCTCTGCAAAACAAGATCTACTCTCTCACATTTCAGATATGAAAACAAAGCAGAATACCTGCCCTTTGAGGTTGTAGTGTCTCTAGTTGAGGAATCATACCCTACTAGCTATGATAGGCCAGATTTTGCCCCTGGTTATGTGCCTTTGTTAACCCACTGACAATATTAACTACAAAATAATATAAAGTGACAGAAGGATTAAGCATTTTTACAGCTTAGAAAGTAGTGAGCTCACCTAAGAACATCCAGGCATTCTAGACTTAAACTAGTTATATCTTGCAGCTGCTAAATGTTCTTACTGTAGAGTATATGTATTACATAGTATGCAGGTGGCAGTCATATCCTATCACTATTGTAAAAATAGTTTATTAAGCATACGCAGTGTGACAGGGAAATGGAAGACAGCCAGGAATTTGATCTTACCTGGTGCCCTATGCTGCTGCTTCACGGTCTCTTACCATGCGCAGAACTCCCATGCTTTGTATTTGCTTCAGGCCTAGAGCGTCAAAGTGTATCAGTTCTTTTACAAAGCCACACAGCATCAGTATGACATGTGAAACTAGCCAGTTCTACAGCTCTTTACACTTCGAATGTTTTCATGATATTGAGCCTTACAAGAAAAATGTCAGCCCAGCCTGATCTTTAAGCCTTTCACCATTGAATCAACTCATGTATGTCACAGATATTTAACAGTAACTGTAGAGATGGGTGAACCAGTTTGTGGAAAATCCTGACCCAGCATGCGTTTGCTCCAAATGCCCTCCCAACTCTCTGTAAAGTTCATATCATATCAGTGGGGATCTTCTTATTTCTTTGTTACTCCTTGCTAATTTCCTGGTCATCATGCTGCTAGCTGGTAACGTAGTAAAGTCACCATCTATCATCATAACTAAGCCCTTTAGCTTAGTCTACACAGCATAATTATGAAACTTCACTTTGGTAAGGTAGATAAGCAAATACCTAATGTAAGGGATGACAGTCACTCTGCTGAATCAAGGAGGGTTTCACATGCCAAAAGTGAAAAATGTGCTTAAATACTTTGCTGAATTTTCCTTCTTTTATAATAAGCCATCTTTTTCACAGGAAGAAGATTAATCCTGAAAAGGAGTTGGAGGGAGATGTCAGGTGTTTTGGGAAGCATGGGCCAGCAGTGTATTTGCTGTTTTACATTTCTCTGTATTGTCTATTTTACCATTCCGTATCTTCCCTTTTCCACTACCTTTCTTTCCCAGGTTTTCTTCCCCTTTATTTTCTGCTTGTTTCTTTTTGCTCACAGACCCTACACCTATAAGGACTTTGCTTTGTAACTTTGTCTTGTATAGAATGGATTTAATACTTATCTATTATTTTGTATTATTCTGTGGCCGGCAGGATATAAAGCCTGTCACTCTTAATCACCACCACAGATGACCTTTCAGCCTGAGTTTTGAAGTTCAATCATGAGATACATGGTATTTTCCAAGCTATTTGCACATGTTTTAACTGAAGACTGTATGTATGCGTATGCAGCCATGGGTCATTACACAAAGTGAAACCACCAGCTTATATGTCGTAGGCCACCAAACAGTCACCAGCTGATGATGACTCTCTATTATTACTAACCAGGGTCAAATTCATGCCAGTGACCTAGAAGAAAAGGGGTCCATATCTCATTACTAATATTCTGAGCTCTCTAGTCCTACCAACCACTGCATTTAGGTCTTCAAGTAAACGAACAAGTCACAAAAAAAAAAAAAATCAGTTAACTAAACAAAGTATTTCATTAAAAGACATGCATGGTATATTACCACATTAAAAGCCATTCAGAGTGCATGAAATTCTTCCACTCATAATCTGATAATGCATTCTTAGCATACAGATATATTCTTATACAAAACAGCTGAATAACTATCGACAGAGGTCTCTAGGTATTAGTGTGATAGAGAAGCAGTTCCAGTCTGTCTAGAGAATAACAAACATTTAGAGAGATCCCTCAATACATTTTTGCTTGATAGCCCTTAACTTCTCTGAGTCTGTTCAGTAAATAAGTTTCATGGAAGCCCCCAGAGTGCATTTGAACAGAAGAATAGGTATTTCAAAATGCTCCTTAATTCATACTAAGATAAACTGTAAAGTTTTAAATGAAATTTATTTTTAAAAATCCCAAGTAATTAATAAAGTGCATTTGCAAATATCAGAATAGGATCCCACCATTCAAAAACTTAGGATTTGGAAGTCTTTCCCTCCATTTCAAGTTCTTACGCAATTTTTTTGTTTTCTGTTTTGGGATTATATGTAACTGTTGTAAAGTTTCAGCGTATTTTGACATAAATTACTCAAATCTGCAGGATACTTCTAATGTGATACCGATCCTGCAAAAAACTGCAAATGCATGCCTTATTTCAGTTAAACTGCTGATTGCCACAACGCAATTTAGGATTTAGGACTCTAAAGGATCTGGGAATTCAGAGCCTAACTAATTTAAATAAATGTATACACTCGGCTTTTTACCCTCCTTAAGTTGATCAACAGTGCAAAATCATGAACTGTAAATTCTTTTGTACATTGTCTGTACTACCATATAAATAATTTCTAATGTAACTATCATAATGGTGACAAGGCACTCACTAAAGTACAAGAACTGATATCCCTTAGAACAGCAGTTATGCCATCCTTGTATCTCTTGAAACACTGAATCCTAAACTTGGGCTTAGACGGGTATGTAAAGCAATTAGTTTTTAATATATTGTTTTACTATCGATTTGGATCATTTAGTTTGTGAAGAATACATTATTCAGCTATTTATTTGGTCTTTTAGAAATATTCTTTCTGCTTATAGTAGGCTATTAGACATCTTCAATGCAAAACATGTGTTGAAATGTTGTGCCCAAATTAGTTCACTTGCCTGAAAGGGAGTGGGAGGGGAACAGTGATAGTAAGAAAATTCTTTGGGTATATTGTTTCAGGCATGATAGCAGCCTCACCACATCCAGGTGTTCAAAAACCAGAAGACAGTTCCCCAAAACACAAAATTGGATCAAACACCACAAGATTAATATCTGTCTGTTTTTCTTTTTATTTACTTTATGTCTTCTGAGATGTAATTTTTAAATGAAAGCTAGGATTCTTACCTGACCACAGATCTTTGGAAGCTGTGAGTTTAAGGAAAAAATTATACTGAAAACTTCATCTGCCCCTGCTTTTGCCCACCCTCTATTGCTCAACACCTATACTGAAACCGCGAGGAAGGGACTATACAAGCCATTTCACCAGAGCTGCACCACCTGGAATCTCCAGCACACTGTGAACTACTGGGCTGCCAGTTGTTGTAGCATTAAGTCTGCTTTGTGTTGAGGAAGTGATGCAGAGCAAAATTAATGGCCCAGTGAATTCAGTCCCGCACTGGAATCCATTAGCAGTACCACCGCCACTTCTCAGTTGCACTAAACAGAGGCACATCTTCTTGCATCTTAACAATATGGTGGCGATTTACAAGCATTGCTCAACCACCTCCCAGAAACTGCTGCAAAAGAAGTGCCACTGGTGTTTGTAAAACGTTTTTCAATTTCAGTGAAAGCTTTTTCCTAGGCGTTCAAGAGGACTGGTACAGTAAAGGTCTAGTTCTGTAACACAGAGCTGCAGTAGATATATTTGTGGAGCTGATCTCAGAAATCAATTACTATAAAGGCCCACAGCATAACACAGGCTACCTAAATAATTCCTGCTGTTGATACAAGAGGACATTTCTAGGATGGCACACTTCTATCTGCATTAATATAAACCATATCCCAGCACAAACTGCGAAATTTTTCAGCTAAATTCAGGACATCCATCACCAAATAAGTTTGATTATTTGAGTTATCCCGAGAGGTTTCCTTTGTTTTCTTCTGCAAAGGACAATCTGTGAACTCTGAATCTAATTTCACACATTTGACTTATTTTGTCTCTACATGAACTAAGCTGAAGAAATAGATGCATTTTGCCTCAGAGGCTTTATGTAAGTTCAATAGATGCACCTTCAAGTTTGTGATCTGCCTGTGATTATATCTTAAAAAAGAAAAATTTGGAATTGAAGAGGAAATATTTTAGCACAAAAGAAGGTCACAAATTCTTTCTTTTTGTTTTTGGAAGAAAAACAGGAAAATAGGCACATCTGGTGATCAGGAAACTACAAGAGACGGATTTCTGTTTGACATTTTTATACTACATAACGCTGACTTTGCAAACTGCTTTATGATAGCAGATGACTTAAAAAATGTTTCCTATTTGTAATCATGCTAATTAACTACTGTGTAAATTAAACAGAAGTCTACCACTTCTACACACTTGTTGCCCCCTTATAAATCATAAATTTTAAAAAGTCTTTAATTTAAAAGACAACTGTAGTCAATTGAATTTACCAGCCAGTCCCATCTGAGTTTTTAGATAAGAATATAAGTAAGTTAATCTAGTTAAAACAGTGCATTGAAGACAGTGATTCCAACTAAACTAAGCATAGTTGCATGCTCTTACAGGTACAGTCCTGTAAATGGGTCTGTATGTTTGTGCTGTTTCAAATCACATAATACAAGTCATGTAAGACTGGGGAGAAGCAGCTCAATAACATTCAGTTCAAAGGGACTGAAGTAGCTGTTCATTAAGGCAAGCAGGCATTAATTTTGCTTTGACTAATTTGCATGTTCACAAGTTTTTCAGTATAAGAAGCTTTTTGATAGGAGCTCTTCTTTTGAATTAAAGATTACGATTTTTTAAATGAAAAACCGTATATACACAGCCATTACAAAGACATTATAAATTTTATATCAAAGAACTTCAGACTATAGCCTCTTCACATCCAGAACATATGATATGCTATCCTCAAAACTGAATAAAGATTTGATCCTGCTGTTAACTGAGGTGTACTGGTATGCCAGCCAAAACATACATACAAATGTATACATACATATGTATGTATATATATATGTCTCTCTCTGTGTCTAGCGCAACACCATAATTTAGTGAGAAATCATATTATTTTTAAATCTGACAATCAGAAATGGAAAAATTAAAAAAAAAAGCTCTGAACAACACTGAGACATCAACCGGTGATCCCTACATCGGTGAATCAAGGCATCCAAAACCTGTTACATAAATCAGTTCACAGGCAGAATCTTTACATGAATAGATTTACATAGAGGAAGTTCAAGTATGGGATGTTACATTACTATGTTGATATTGAGGAGAAGTTTAATGAGTATTTTCAAAATATTGTTTACAGAACATGTATGAAAAAAAAAAAAGAATTTTGTGGGTCAGATTTGTAACCGCTGTTAACGCCACTGGTTGCAGGGGATTTATAGCAAGAATTCATTTGATACACTTCGGTCAAATGGATTGGACTCTTCCCTTTGGCATAACAGAAGTCATTTCAAGATGGTGATCTTTTATGGAATAAGTAAGTAGCAGCATTCAAACCTCAAATAAAATTCAGTTATGTATTCTGCCTACTTGAAGAATAAATATGTGTCAGCTGAAAAATCAGCACTCCATAGATAGTTCTCATCAAACAAAGTACTAAATGAAACAACTTACTTTATTACAGCTACTTCAAAAATCCTTTCCCAAATGCAGCATATGGGAATTCTGCTGCACATTTACACAATGTCAAAAATTCCCCCTAGATGTTAGTAGAATTAACCTTAGAGACTGTCCTAGTTTCAAAGTTATTTATTTCAATGATACTAAATGTGGAAGGAGAGGCAATGTAAGTTTGCTGACATAAGCAGGTCTCCTTGGACCCATTCCTGGGATAGCGTTATTTACAGTGTTTAGGCAACTATCTGATCTCTGAATCAGTTTGTCTAGTTTAGTCTAGTGAGTACACACCTAAGTGGTACACTAGCCTAGTCTAGTATTCAGAAAGCATTACTGCGTTCCTAACCTGATCATCTCAAGCTTATGCAATTGTGTTTTCTGTCTTTCCCACTACCTTTGAATCCATTTGCCAATCTCAAACAATTTGATAGAAGAATAGTGATCTCAAAGATATTAAGTTCTACTCAGCTGCATGAAAACCGATGACTGCATAGATGACTGGCCTCATTAAGGGAAAAACTGCAATGTGAACTCAAAAGTTCTGTTTTGTCTGGCTTACCAGCTGGACAATCAACACACATACAGCTCATAACCAGCCACAGGACATGCTGCCTCTTGCTCAGCTAGTAATTAGGTATAGCAATGAGACCTCAGGATACTGTGTATGGGCAGCAAGAGAGGATAAAAAGCACAGGTGGAAGATTTGAGGTCTTGGATGGAAGAATCATAGGTTACATGAGAGGAGGTAGCCGATATTACTATCATGGAGCTGTACGGAGACGTAAGATTAATAGGCAGAAGTGTAGGCGTTGACTTATGACAACATTCTTCATCACAGAGAAGGTGTGTAGTTGGTGGTTATCAATAATGTGCAACCCTTCCTTTTTGATTTTTAGGAGAAGAATGTGTACCTGAGAATCTGATATCTAGGTTAAATGCTCAGCCAGAAGTCAGTGAGTCTATACTCAATTATAGAAAGCAAATATGGCAAGAGTGAGAGCTAAGACAATATTCTCTGCAGAACATTTACAGCCTAAACCAGAAATTTTCCACAGTGCACTTTAAAGGCAAATCCTGCTTTGACCATACTATGTCAACCCTGCTACAAACTGCACCATCGCATAGATGTCATCAAGAACAAGATCTGGGTTAAAAAATTTTTTCAATAGTAAAATAGGGGGTTTCCACTGGCGTTCATTGCTGTTGGACATCATATATACAGGTGACATAAGTCACCTTCTAGGTTACAGAGATGCTTAAAGTTACATTATATCATGTGTTAAAAGAATAAAATAGAGACTATCTAGTGACATGCTATGGTGCTTGATGATAATATATATAAATACTATGGAACACAATACCTCTTCAGCAATACAGGAATATATTGACTTATTAAGGTATATGTTGTATAACCTAACTACAGTGGTCACAAAGACAGAAATATATTTCCCATCCTCAACTACTACAGCATTGTGCATTTCCATGTTATGCTTTACTCTCTGATAATGGTGCATGTCCTCATAGTGATCTACGGTTGTTATTAGTGTGCTGAACAAAACTGAAGAAGATGTGCTAAGATCACAAAGGTGAAGTTACATTTTCAGTAGTTACCCTTTCTCATACAAAACTGCAATAAAATTCTTCCCAATAGAATAAGGAAAAATGTAGAACTGGATTCTTTCCTTTGCCCAAAGATCCCAGGGTGCAGATGAACTGCAATGTATGGAGCATTGCCACTGCCAAGGAAATGGTATTGATCACGCATGCAGTTTCTTCTGAAAATAATTCTATTGATTTTGAGCGGGGCACCCAACTACAAAACTGGACCTTGTAGTCTTTGAGTGCTCTTGAAATACATTTTTGTTACAAATGTCATGCTTTGGCAGACCTATTATGCTATATGACTAAACAATAGGGATATTTTTCTCATGATGCCTTAAAAAAAGTTATCATTATGCTATTCTCTCCAAGTAAAAGGAAAGCAATCACTGTACAAATACTTAAGTACACAGTAAGAGAATAAAGGCAAGAGTTTTGAACTGCGTCTCTGACTCACGTTCATGAATTGATTAACCTCAGCGGACTCATTCACCTCTGTCCAAGAGTAAAAACTATTCTCAGTGAAAGACTAAGATGCAAATGGTAACATTTCCCCAAGCTCATGGCCGACAAAAGCCATTTTGTTGTCTGGTATATGTTAGTGTGCTGTTAGGGTTGCTGTGAATTAAATCCCTCTACCTATAATCATCAAAGGATTGATGTTTCAGCTGAGGATCAACACACATACACACTAGTGACACTTGAAAATGCTGTGTATGAGAAGTTCTTACTCAAGAGGAATTGACATCTGGAGATACTTACTAGCTTTCTGGTTCCTTTGTATCCCTCAAATGATACATTTCTGCTCAGTGCTCTTGAGCAGGACTCAGGAATTGGCCCTGATTATTTATCAAATTATCTCAGTATTTCTACTAGACTCATCAACAAGATAACTTGTTAAGATGTGCTTAACTGCTTAGTCAATGGAGTGTTTCTTGTGACTCTGTCTGTGTCTTTGCAATTAACTGATGCACAGCTTGAATCCAGAGATTCTTGGCATCTACCAATAGCAATGGGGGGATAGGACTCTTCAGCTCATAATCAACAGTATTAAATAAGTATCATTACAGTGCAAAAACCCCTCTGTTTTCCCAGTGCAGAGCAAAAAAGTGTAATTTGCCTCTTTCTTTTTATAGTCCATTAAATTAGATCTACTGTACCTCCCTGTAATGAAGTAAAAATACTATGTATCTGGTAACAATTCCCTCAACTAACAGCAGTGCCCCGAACAGGCTTTACTACTGTAACTTCAGTGTCTGTAATAAATCTGAGAAAATTAATCATGCTGTAGCTTAAACAGTAGTGGTGTCAGTCACTTTGGAAATGGTTGCAACAAAGCATCTCTTAGAAAGTGTAGAGCATCACAAACCTCATTGAGCTCAGTGAGAATGACACTATGTTTTAAGATGAAAAGTTTTGCATGTATGTAGGAGGAAAATATGCCAGTCTATCCCACAGTTTATAAATTGTTTTCTTGAGAAAAGTTCATCTTACACAATTAAATGTTTGCATTCGCAAGCTCTTTTCTAAATTATATTAAAGCAGATCATATTCTGACATATTCAATCTTGGTGCTTCCTGATCCTTAATTGACTAACCAGGAAGTGTTATTGTTGATTCACAGCTGCAGATTTCGTTTACGCAATCTTAGTGTTTTGTGCTTGCATAACTGAAATCTGGTAGAAGCAATCACTCGTGGCTGTGTTTTTTGCTTTTCCACATCTTGTAGATGAAATATTTACATGGAATTACTAATGTGGGTGATTTTGTCCTAAAGCAAACAACAGCCAGAGAGTCATTTGTCACTTCCCCTGCAACGAATTCCTGTTGCTTTCTAGATTGTGAATTTCAAGGCTTGTCAGGTCTATAGCACGTATAAAACATTTGTGACGGTCTTTTGCCAGCTGACAGTTAAAACCAATACAGCTCATTGTGAAAAAGTTCTGCCTCATTTTAAAATCAGATCTAGGGTTAAACTAAAGATTGTAACAAATGTATGTCTTAAATCCATTCCTTCCATCTGACCTGCAAGTACACATCTGCTGCATGTTAGCCTTACCCTGCTGTCTGACAGTGGCACACATTTGAATCCTCATCATTTTGATTAAAGACTTGGTTTTGTTAGGATGTCATGTACAGTATATCAAAGGAGATCAGTAACCAGTCTGAAAGTCAGATGACAAAGAAAACAATCAGCACATGCACAGTTAAGCAGAGTTTCATGAAAAGAAGGCTTAACTTAATGAGTCATAATTTGGAAAAGTGTATGTAAGTGGTCTCAGTACTCAAAACTCATGGTGGGCATTTACGATTTTAGAAACAGTTACAAAGTATGGATAGTCACAAGAGATGTGTTGTCACAGGCTCTGTGCTACTCTGAGTACAAATTGGTTTATCTCAGATAATCAAATTGTGTACAGCATTCAGATTTGGGATGGGCAAAGCACAGTGTATTTAAAAACATTTGGTAATAATTTTTTTTCAAGTTTTGGAAATTTGTCCAGCTGTTCAGTAAATTAATGTAGATTAGGAAATTGTTTTTCCTTTAATCAATGGATAATGAAGAGCATTTGTTTCTGACTTGTAAGACTATCCAAAATACTAACTCTGCTTTTGTTTAGTAAAAATACAATTTTTTGTGTTACCACATTAAAAAAAAAAAGGGTGGTTTCTGCCTTCCTGACTGATTTCTGGTTTTAACATCTTAACCTATTATGTTTTCTATTTGCATTTATTAGTGTATATATGAGCGCATCTGTGTCTGTGTGTCAAGATCGTTATTAATCATAGTAATGGCAGGAAAAAGAAAGAAAACTTCTAAGCCCGCTGGAAGAGCAATAGTGTTCCAGTAAGTTCAAGAGCTGCTAGGATTAAAGTTTGGCTGATCTGAGCCACCTGTTCTTCAAATGAATGCAAAAGGATGTGAATATAGCTCCTGAAGAAGAGAGCAAGGATTAGCTAGTCTTAGGAAAAGGCAAATCCAGATCTTTGCTGAGAAGAAATGGTCAGTGTTAGCTGCCAATCCTACCAAAACAAAGTTTAAGCCCTGCTGTTTGTAACAGTCTCTTTGACGGTTACCTCTCTACATGTCTTTATGTAATACTTAAAAAGTAATAATTATTTATGTAAGACCTTTATACATGCATCTATATCTCAAGGTCTATAGGAAAATTTGTTACAAATCTTTCAGTTAACATTAAAACTATGTGATTAAATGGACTAAATTGTTTTTAAAACAGAAATCTTTTTTTTTATGACCCACCAGCCCTTCTGGTTATATCACTTCAGGATTTCACATAGTCACTTGAGCTGTCCACTGAAGGATCAGGCTTCCATCCAGTATACATATGTCACTTGTGCCGTAAGGCTTTGGGTTTTAAAGCCTGTAAAGAAATGCAGTAAGGCATAAAGCGACTACCTGTGACCAAGAATCATGTCCATCAAAGAACACCTCTGCAGGAGGGAAACAGTACAGCAGCCGGTAAAGCTGCATCAGGGTGGATTTACTATGTTAAATCATTTGAAAGGAAAAAGAGCAGCTTATTGCACAGTAAGAAAGATATTATGTGAACACTCCTACTAACTGGAAAACGCTGATCTTGATCATATGATTAATGTATTTCCCAGGTTTCCTTTTAGAATCATCTGTGTTGTTTTAATGCCATTAAGGACATCCTGAGTTGCATCTTCTGCACTGATATCAGCAGAAAATTTTCCATGGTATGCTAGTATTTGTGCATGATGATCAGCCAGAAGCTATCCTTTGGTCCTCTAAGTCGTGCGATTTCTTATAGAGCTAGGGTAGGACCTGATATTTTCACAAGCAATTACTTGAATAGGGACCACAACCCCTTTTGACTTTCTGTAAAACCCACCCAAAACATTTAGCTATTTTGAAAATTTCAGCAACTGAGTTTTGAAAGAGCTTTCAAAAGAGCATGAATACAATCCTGTCATTCATCTTTGTGAAAGACATCTTTTCTTTCTTTTTGATATTCATTTCCTCTGTATCTTTAGACCAGTCTATAAGCAAAGATAACATTTACTTACTGATTTGAGTTCACAAGACTTTGTAAACTTAATTTACCAATAGACTAAAGGTTTCACTGGGATTTCCTTGCAAAAATTGACTCAACATCTTCTCAATCATAAGAAAATGTGGATTGCTACATTGGTGAGCCCATCCTAAGTGATTTTGAGTTGTCTTGCTTTTCTAGACTTCACTGCCCTGAAAATCAGACCAGAAATCAGACCAGAATCCACAGATTAATAGGATGGCTGCAGTAACTTCTTTTTCTGTTAGTGCTTGTTTAAGCTCTGTTAAAACATTCTCTCTGTCTTGAGTCACTGGAATAAACTTCAGAAAAAGGTAGATGGCTCTCTATTCAGCAAAGTTCTCTTTGCTGCACATTGCAAAAGCATTAATGTGATCTTTATTGCAATGGACAACATCAGAAATTATAATACAGTTTAGGCTGTCTTACTGACTGTAGCAAAAGTACATTCATTAATCCTTTTCCCCTCCTCCTCACGTTTTTTTTTCTTCAGAGTGACCACGATCAGTTGTCTGCATCCTTGGACACTTCTTCAACAAACACCCTCTCCCAAGATTGTTTTTTTAAGGAATTTCCTTTTCCTTTCCCAGGCCATTTGACAGTTTTTGTAGAGAAAATATTTTATATGTAAGATATTTTTCACTTCTGTAACAGAATAATAAGTCTATTCATGTGTTTTTGCTGTATTAATACACAGATAAATCACAGGTTTATAGTAAGTATATTTATTCAGGACAATCTGCAGATGCAATATCAAATTTGTGTTCACTTTCAACAATGCACAGGAAACATGCCCATATTCCTTAGCTATCCTATAAGCTACTCCTTTACATCCATGTAGAACTAGTGGTACCATGTCTATACATCTAACATCAGAAGCTTTCCCTCAAAAAGCAGTGCAGTGTAGTTTCATTTAGACGATGAGGAAATGAATCAAGCACCCCTCATTATTTCTGGGAGATTTGTGGCATCTATTTCCATTAAAGATCATTAGAACATGAAAATGAGCCTACTGAGTCACAGCAAGAGGCTCTCCTACACTGTATCCTATCTTCAGCATAAATGGATGCCTAGGGAAGAGCAGCAGTAAGACAAATTCTGCAGAACACAACACAGTCTCAGTGCTACTCATGCACTGTGTCCGAAAGCAAACCTTTGCTTAGTTCCTTTTTCAGTGAGCATTGCCACTGACATTTAATCTGATGTTTTCTTCCAATTTCTACAGATTCATGCCTTTTCACTTCAGCAAATTGTAAAATGTTTTAGGAAATTAAGATCCTACAACAAAAATGCGTATTTGTCATTAACAAAGCAGACTGACACTCGCAGAAACGAAAAACTTTGTAAACACAAAACAAACTCCACAGCATTGGGAGATCATGGATGGCTACGTACTTTTTAGGAAGGACAAGCCAGCAAGGCGTGGTGGTGGAGTTGCTCTTTCTGTCAGAGAGCAACTGGAATGTATCGAGCTCTGCCTAGGGGTGGATGAAGAA
>VZSC01003643.1:74737-133604 GCA_013398225.1 Steatornis caripensis
AAAAAAAAAAAAAAAAAAAACCAAAAAAAACACCCAACCAAACACAAAAAAAAACCCCAACCCCCACACCCCAAAAAAAGCATGGATTCATTATATATCTATACAACAGGAAATGAACATAGTGATGAAGTGTAAGATCACAAAATGATGTGCTAATAAATAATGTCAGCCTACCTACCATCTTTCACAAATGTGGTATGTTTATAAAAACATAAAAATCAGCATTTTTCATAAACAACAACTTTTCTTTTGTTACCCTGCCACCCTGCTGTATGCATGTAAGTAAAAGGTTTGAGAAAGCATCTACCAGCAGAGTTGTTCTGCTTTCTTTGGTGCCTTTGCAGTTGAGCATGTGACTAGAACTACCATGCATTACTATGCTTATGAATTGTGTCACTCATGTCTTGTCATGATCAGGCAGTGGCCTTTTTTAATGTCCAAAGAGTGTTTTCCCAGTAAGTATAGGTATGAGTGTCTAACAACCAGGCTACTCTGCTGTTTTGCATCACACCTGCCTGCAAAAATGAGATCAGCTTCTTTTCCATTTATGGATGCCTTCATTTAGGAGATATGTTGGAACAAGCTAAAAGTTGTCGTAGAGCAGAAGGATCATTCCTGCTAGCTGCAGAAAGCCCATGGTCTCGTGGTTTGAAAGGCCCTTTAATTATAGGAAAGGATCTAGGCACACATAAATCCAAACATGTTGGAAGCTGGTTTTCCAAAAATGTTTGGATCTTTCCAAAATCACATCTTCCCAAAGTGAGTGCAGCATTTGAGGAAATTTAATGCATTTTTTAAGAGCTCTGTTTCAGATAATAATAAATAATTAGAAATACACATTTTTACACCATCTTCCACTTTGTTGGTTTTGTTCAGTTATTCTACTCTCTATCTGACATATATGAAGAATCTAGAGACCTAAATTGAGGTTATATTAATTATTATACCTGTCTTTTTAAAACAGAGTGGCAGATATGGAAAATTCAGTAGGATGCAAGCAGAAAAGAGTTTTTCAGTAGCAAAACTACTGTACGCTTCTCGGAATCTTACTCCACATAGCAAAGCAGCTTTATTTGTGTGAGAAAAGGTAAAGTTTTTCTAGTTTAGAGTTTGTCTTATGCAAATCTCATTCAAGACAATAAATATTTTTGCTAGCCCTGAATAGGCTTTCAATCATTGGAGTCTTAATAAATGAATCCTGTTTGGTTTATTCATGCTTTATAAAGATGTGCTTGAATCACATGCTTAATTTGGAACATCCAGTAATTTTTTTTTTCATAATGATGCTAAAAACAACTTGTTTTGTTGTTGTTTAGATTACGTCTGTGGGAAAATATACAGGAAAGTATAGTATATAGCCTTCTTCAAGTCTAAACATGATTGCTAATGTATGTACAATTAAATGAAACACCTTCAAGATTTGAATCTAACTTGTCAGTTGGTTGCCACATTACAATGCCTTGAAATCCATATCCCCTCCTTGGGCACTTACTGTTAATGATCCAGAATTTGATGTGAATTTAAGCTTAGCATATTATCTTTGTTGTTAATTTTTTTATTTTAAGATGCAAATTCATGGTAACTAAGAATTCCATATATCTTAAGGAATGACATTTCTGTGTTAAGTGCAGGCTTTTGGGAACTTCTGGTGAGCCACGACATTCTTGGCCACTGTGATAAATAAGATTCAAGCTGGAAACTACTTACTCAAACTGGACCTGTTCCTCCATTAAATCAATGAAATTATTCCTTTGAGTAGCTGTTCAGCAGTGTGGACAAGAGATTCATAATCTGTCTGAAAAATCACATGCATATTTTCCAAGAGTGTTACACATTAGCTTCTGTTAGATCAAGCAGTTGCTTTCTATGTAGCTAAATCCTATTCATTTTAAAATAAATATAATATTCTTTGCTTGCTGTCCTAAATATTATGTAGGAGTTCTGTCTGCTGTTAAATAGCTTTCATTCTCCACCCAGCTGTAGCTGTATTTCAATGATGAACGAAATGATCCTTTTATATCTCTTTCCTCACTTGCCATAGAGGCAGGCACGGGTGGGGGCGTGTTAATGAATTGGTTGTAAAGCAGTTTGCACTGCTTATGTGAAGTGCACTGCTACAGAAGTATGAAGTTATTTGCTTTCAAGATGAATAGTTCTTTAAGAGATGGTTTAAACAGTCTTGCTAATATACAAGACGTTAAGTCTCTAAAAAGTCATTGTACATATCGTTTGAAACAGCATAACCCCTCCCTCCATCTTAAGTTTATAGCAATAATAAGCTTTGCAGATGCTTTTCCTGGGAATTAAGGACCAGCTGGGGTAAACAGACCTCAAACTATCCTCTTAGCCAGTCATTAATCTTCTGGGAAAGCTTGTGCTTTGATCATTATTGCTAAAATATGCTTGGTGCAGCCTGGTCTTACATGCCAGTAAAAGCAAAATAGTATTTTGCCAAAACATGAGCATTCTTTTGTGTTTCAAGTAGCCCTGTGTCTTGGACTCATTTTTCATGCGTGTAAGCATGCTTGTGTATATGTGCACACATACAAACAGACATGAGGGGATGAGTTTACCAGTTGAATTATTCATTCTGCATTTATACCACTGTAAAAGTTAAGTGGGATTTCTGACTCAACACCATTGTATCAGTCAATCTTTTAGTTAGCTTTGGTTCTTCTCAGAACTTGTGAAAAGTTCTAGATTGGGTATCTTTGCTTTTGAAAATTGATAAGGAATATTTATCCATTAATGACCTTATGGAGACTTACTTTAAATTACGCCAATGGGTCTCACTGAGAATCAAACAGAATGAGGAACTCTGCAACATATTCTACCCCAGCCTGGCCTTTGCTGGCGCAACTAGTTGACTGTGAAGTAGGTGCTGGTGATGCTGGTGCTCTAAGTTTAAAAGCTGACAGATTTCTCAAACCAACTTTTTCTTGTATTTTTGGGAGGGACTTGTTGCTGTACAGAGGCATCTAGTAAAGAATCACAGGGTTTAGAAGTCAGATGTGGTACAGTATTTCTGCGTACAGGTCACAGAGCTGTAAGTCCAGCAAGCAGTCTTCTTGAATTTCCAGGCTTTAATTTTCCTGAAGTGTTGCAAATACAGAACTCTGCAAGATCAGAGGTTGCATGAATCACCCTGCTTCCCTGACTAGCTTGCTGTGTGTTCTGTGTTAGACAGCGAGTGTCTTCTGCTCAAGAACTAACAAAAAACCCAATGTATACTTCAGATATTTGCTGCTTTTTGCAAAATTACGGATATTACTTGTCTATATTTTGTCAGCTTAAGCCTGGATTAAGGGAAGTATTCAATTTTTGTAGTGTAAAAATGGTTAAGTTTTGCTAGAAACAGCAATTCTTGGTGAATTTCTAAACATCCCTGATTTTGAGACAATATTGGTATTTCTTGAAGTAAGAAAATTCCCCTAATTGCCTTTTGTAGTAACTCTCCAACTATTGAGGCAAGGGTGGGGGGCAATTACTTCTTATTTTCTTCTGTGCTGTCTGTCAGAAGTCCAGGTTGTGTGGTGCCCTCTTGCATGAGGTGTCAGGCACTGTAGCAACATAAAAGAAGGTGCAGTCAGGTATTTGGAGTTTACAACTGAATTGTGTTGAATAGATCCAGAAGAAGAGAGCTGTTTCACAACCTGTGTCCTTTGCCCTAAAAGAGACTTCTGGATCTTCCCTGTTACCGCCAGTGTGGGTTTTCTTTGTTCTGTGTCCCCTAGGGGGAATCATCAAAGTAGCAAGAGAAGGAAATCATTCCTGTATCTTCTTGCCAACAGCATTTTCCCTATTTTACTATAAATGAGCACCATGGAGGAAGTGAAGAGGGGGAAGAATCCTGCAGATCCTTAAACACCCTGAGCAAAATCTCTGCTGTTGCAGAGTGTGAAGCTTAGGGTTGCCTTTCAGAGCCCTGTTGGACCTTCTTGCAAGCATCGGGCAGCTGGAATGAAGAAGGCTCCTGCTGGTAGAGGGCTGGGTATAATCGATTACTGTATGGTGTGATCAAAGATAAAAGTACATTATGTACAGCATATATAATGGGAACTTAGAATCATCTTTTTCATGTGTACATCATGTATTTTAAATGGCAAGAATTCACCGCTGTGATACATTGCTATTAACTGCAATGGGCAGAATCCAGTTGCATTTCGTCTGAGACCAAGTGCGGGTGCCTGTGTTGTTTTTCATGATTGTATCAGAAGAATATTTCAGAAAATAGCAATCTAGATCTAGTTGCTCGATCTTGTGTCTTGGGTTTTTTTTACAACCCCTTTCTCCCAAAAGTACAAAGCAATAAATAGCTAGGCTCTCTGCTCTGTAAAAATAGACTTTTGACCTTTCCATTTATTGGTATACCTTTAACCTTACAGGTTTCTGACAGTCTGTCTGCTCGGCACAGTTTTCCTTTGTGTAAGAAAAGAAACTGCTGCTAAAGCGTGGCAGAAATGCGGTGTTTTCTGAACAGTTCTTGAACTGTTTCTCATGTGCTAAGGGAGTCTTTAATTGAAATTATCAGTTGCAATTTGTCTCTCTGTATTTCAGCTCAGGCTGACTACTTCCCATTTAAAAACTTGCTTCTTCTGTGCAGTAATAGACTGTGCAGGCTGTCAGTGTTTAAGTAACTTCACTGCCTCAATAGAAACTCCAACTAGAGCAGGTAAGTAAATCAAAGTGTCCAATTTAAATTTATTACAGAAGCTGCGTCATTATTGTTTAGCCCATTCCCATCATCCCCTTGCAATTACTTTGGTTTCCTTATTAGTAGACATCCCTGGATGTCTCTGGCCTGGAAAGTCATTTGAAAATTCCTCTCTATTTCCTGTGCTGCAGGAAAACTGCCTGCATGTCCCACAGAACCATTGCCAGCATTTTTCTTTTTTTTCCTAGCAACTGCCAATTTGGCAAAAATGAATGTGTGGGACCTGGAACTTTCAAAGCTGCAAGAGATGCAGAAACAAGGGTCTGTTTGTATTGCAGGGATGTGTTTTATAGTTATTTCAATAGCAAAGAGGTGTCAGTGTCACTAGCCTGCCAGCATGAGAGATCAAGGAATAAATTTTTAGGGCAAAAGATATCCCTCCTCTGTAAGAAGTGTTTCTAGAAGGCAGCAAATACAGCCTGAAGAAACCACTATGTAACGTGCGGTATCATTTCTCTAACTAATGGTCTTCAGCCTTGGACAGTATGCCCACAGTGCAGTCAGGAGTGTGAATGCAAATTTAACTGGGATGGTTTTAAAGAACTGTCTTATTCAGGTACAGTGTTTTCAGCAAAGAACTCATGGCAAGATAATCATCTCGGTATAAAACTGCCTGCTCACTTGAGTTTTGCAGCTCACACTGAGCTTTGTGCACCTTCTATTACATTTTTGATTTAAACTTACTCTGAGGCATATCGACACTAGCTACCAATACCGTAGGCTACAGTGTGCGTGTGTAAAACTCACACCTCTGGCTCATCCCTCACTCAAGTGAGGGAAGCCTACATTGTCTGTGTGGTCTTTGCCCTACTTTTCACTGTAAAAAGAGGCAGTTTGTTCCTCCCTCCTTAAAATTGCATACATCACTGTCTCTTTGTGATCTAGCAATACCAGTTGTAAAATTGCTTGGTACTAGTTTTTTTTTTTTTAAAAAGCTCAAAACCACAAACATTGGAGATTTTCTTTTCCTTATTCCTTCTCTCTACTTGCATAATCTGCAGTCGTGTTTCTTCGTAGTATTTCTGATAGGAACCAGGAAGCAATTTGCTTTGCTTTGCACTGAGAATTCGTAACTAAATATTCTTTTTTGAATGCTTTGTCTCTTCAAGCACATTTGAATTCTAACATTTGAAGCACCTGATTCATTTTCTTCAGAATGTTGGAAACAAGTTTTCCCCTGGGTGAGACCTTGTACAAAACTTTTCAGCCTGGAGCAAGCTTTTCTTTTTAATCTGAAGTTTTAGTAAATCCTCAAAAAATTGGGTTTATAATTGAAGTGACAGCACAACCCTAATTGTAGTGCTACTGGCACACCTCCATAACCAGAAGCATACGTTGCTGCAACTTTTAAGAATAAAATTAATCCCTAGTATGCAGTGGACTTTATGCTTCCTGCAGTTTTCTAAATCAGTTATATTTTCATTAAAATCTGAAAATTATTATTTGCAGTGTTGAGGATGGACTAGCTATCTCTCTAGTTGGCATAAATCAGTGTGATTCAACTGGAGGCAGTGATATTGTGCAGATTAGCCTGAGGTGATAGAGTAGCATAATAAATTTTATAAGTGTGAGTTTACAACATGTAGGGAGTTTGTATTTTCTCAGGTGGAATAGCTGGGTACATTTGATTAGGGGGTTTTGTGTACAGTAATACTGAAAGCTGCTGAAATGTCAAGTCCCATTTTGTACTAGGATACATCTCTTTAGTAAAGAAAATGAGGCAGCTTCCTGAACCACACTTTATGCAAAACCTTATCTTTTCTGTGAGTTGTTGAATTCAAGAAAAATAACACTGCTCTTTAAGAATTTGGATCATGATCTTACATCAGACCTAAGTGGCCTGAGCTGCTGGGTGCTCCTGAGGACACTGTAACCTGCCAGTCACAATTTACGTTGTATAGTGACAGATATGGAGAAGAAAAATAGACCAGTGTCATCTTTTCTCATGCATGTCTCATGATACTTGTTAGCATAGGAACATGTAACTCTTTATATAATCATCTGTAATTCACTATGGTGTAACACATCTAGCCTTGGGACTCCAGGTCTTTGGCAGAAACATAATTGCACATTATACACTCCTTGTTATTTTCAGTTGTCAGGAGTGACAAGTGGAGCAGAGTATCTCAACAGTAATAATCTAACAAGGGGTTCAGGGGAACAAGTACTTTGAAATGGCTTGCATTCAGCTCAACAGCCAGAAGTCATAGCTAAGAGTGCAGTTTAGTGATCTATACTAGCAGCTCTCAATTAGCTGATAGTCTAACCAGGCTAGAAGAAATGGGCAATCTTTCACACCTTGCCAGGACTGCTAATGTTTGCCTTGGTACTTCTGCCGCTTGTTGTTATATACCTTCTTTACCACTGCCAGCAAAGCTTCTGCTGCCACTGCTTCCAGTTTGGGGAGTGAGGAATAGACACATCCAGGCTTGACCCTACATGAAGCCAGCACAGGTCTAGCAGAGCTTTTTTTGTTCGGGCTGTACATACGCGACAGAAGGTGCCCACTGCACAACTGCTGGAATTTACTGATCTGCATGCCGAGCCCTGTTTCTCCATCCTGTTATCTAGAGGTGTGCCATTGACACAAAGGCACAATATCTTGTTAGTGGTTGGATACCCCTTCTCCCTGTGACAGAAGGGAAACTGAAGGGTGAGTGTTTATAGAAGATAAATGGTGGCCCTGTCTTGGAAGGATCTCTTCTGGCCCAGGCTGAGGTCAGTCTGTGCAGAGAGGAATGTAAACTGCAGATACTACTGCTTGTCCTTCCTTTGTTGTATGGATTGATAAACATTTTTGTCATCTGATGTTTGTTAATCTAAGACACCTCCCAAGTATCTCCTTAAAAGTGCATATAAATGACAGTATAAATTAACATACTTAGTGCTTGAGGCAAATGTACAAGTATTTAATAGTTTAACTGCACAGTTATGAATTTAATATTGCATTGTTTAACATTCCTTGATAGCTATTGCTTCTGTGTGAGTCCTGTCCCTTAGATGAAATAGCTCCATACTCCCAGCATAGTGCCTTTGGAAAGTTGGTGAAATCATATTTGACTTTTCCCTTGAAAAGTAAATGGAGGGGGGGCACATGACAGAAATCACTGTAAACATACTGGTCTGCATCACTTCCACCAGCAGTTCTCACTAATGTTATCTCTGACACTTGAACTTTTTGTAACCATCATGCAACATCATGAGTAATAATCTCTTGTTAACACACTGTCCATCAGAAGTGTTTACTCAGAGTGACAGCTAACACATCTGGACTACATACTGTGTTTGATCCGAAGTACCAGACTCAGTCTACAGTAACAATGACAAAACCATGCAATGGTTGTGCAGTTCAAAGCATAAAATGTAAGGACTGTGTTGATGTCTGGTTTCATTTAAAATATTTCTATAAATTTAATCCTATTTGTTATTATGAAATATATATTAACATGGTCTAAAAGGAAGAATACAATCTGTAGCAACGGACCTCTAATATTTACTTCTAGTGTACACCTTTACAATGTAATTGATACCAGTTGAAAGTTGAAAGAATCATTCTTGAACTATGTTTTATAAGCCTAGTGTTTAGTGAATGCACTGTACAGTAGACGCATAAAGCATATAAAGTCTATCTTACTACTTCAAGTAAAGGTCTGACAAACTACTCAGTTTTGAGGCCGAAGTATCTCCATTGTCATCAAAGCTGTATATTCATGTAAATCAAGAACTGTGAGTTCTTGTGTCCCAGATCTTATTGCAGAGAAAGTTCTTCGTACACGAACTGTATCTCTTGTTTATGTGAAGGGGCACTCTGTAGATGGCTCTCTCGCCACCTGGGAGCTTCACACAGGGCCTTCTGTGGCCTTCGGTGACTCTGGGGGGAATACTGCATCTGTTCTCTGCTGTCTGCCCTACTTTGTGCATTTAGGACCCAAAAGGGAACAGCAGCTTAGGCCCAGCCTGGCTGGGTCCCTGGTAGAACAATTCCAGAGGAATTTGCTTTTCCAGTGAAAACAGTGGCTATTGTAGACTCAGGCCAAACAGATAACATTTGTCCCCCAAGCCTATTAAGTGGACAAGAGAAACCTGACCATTTGACTTATTCATACCCTTAATATTCACAGTTGCAACTGCATTTTTCTATGAGGAGGCATTCTTTTCTTGTCTAGCCATAGCCTACAACTTTTCCAGTAGACTATCATTGTATCTACAGGATACGGATATAATACTTGCCTGATTGTGTATACAGAACAGACCTTGCAAGCTAATAAAACATTTATTAGAATAAATTTTAACATTTAATAGAAAGATCGTCATTTAGGATCTATTCATCCAATAAATCATTAGGTAGGATGTAGTGGGTTTGTTTCCTTCCAAAAGTATAAACCATTTATATGCTTCAAACTGACTGTTCATGTGACTTGCCCTTAGTAAAATTCACAATCCATAGGTTTTCCTTTTAGATTCCTGGTGAAATTTGCTGTCAAGATTCCCTTTTATTTACTCAAAAATGATATAATAACCCTCAAAAGTAGATATTTATGCTTTCAGAATGTAAGTGGAGGAGGTGACAGCATGGAAATAGGGATAACTGGAAGGGAACAAATGGGAAGTAATGACTTTTTATCTATTTCTCTGGATCATGTTTAGAAGGATACTGTGTAATGAGCTTTTTGTGAGTTGAAGAAGTCTGAGATGCATATGTTTCTTGTTTAAGGTGAAGAATCAAATAGTGCTGGGTGGTTCATTTAGGATGATGCTCGAAGGTAAGAAAAAGCGCTTTTGCATGTCACATGAAAAAAATGTCAAATAGACATTTTGTGACTGGAAAAGTGAGTACTAAATGGACTTATAGGACAGAAAAAATAATTATGCGGCGTTGTCTCAGTTCTGCCTTTAATGATCACCCACCTTTCTAGAGGAGCTCCACCTTTAGACAAAACTAATCATGAAAATACTGTAATTTATATAATTCTATCCTTTGAAACTGCTGTTCTTCATAAGCTTAAGAGTGTCCTTTTGCAATAATTACTCATTCTAAGAGCTAAGGGTGTATGGTGGGGTTTTTTCCTTTGGTCTTTTACACCCCAGGGGAAGAGCTTGTTTGGGGGTTTTTGTAGCATGGGATGGTATACAACGTATACAGGAAAGATTTAGAGGAAAATGTAAAGATAATTTTGGCATCTAGTAGAGATTAGACCCTTATTTTCAAAGCGATACTGAATTATTAAATGGCAGGGAAAGTACTGCAAAATGAAGAAACAGTGTGTAGATATTCCCTGGAAAGACCTGATTCATGTCACAGGCTGAAATGGAGATCTTTGGAAAATTGGAGACCTTTTCGCTGAAGAGGCCTGTAGGAGTGTCAGGGGTTTCCTAACTGCAGTCATGATCCGCTTGTTCACAGGAGCTTTCAAGCTACCTTTCTTTCTGTGATTAGTAAATGGAAGAGATTTCTAGAGTGTAAGCAACTGCACTTGTGGATCCTTGTGCATCAGATGAGTGGTTGCACTCTAGGTTGCCTGCAGGTGAACTGTTTCTAGAAATTGCAGCTCTTCCTGAAATTCCTTACTGTCTTGTAGTTCTAAAATTGTAGGTGACTGTGTATCTTGTAGTCTATGTGGTTTCTGCAAGGGGATATCTGTGAGAAAGCAAAAATACAGCAAGTATTGTGACCTTGAAGCTCCTGATTCTGGATTTGTGACATGAATGTGAAGCACTGCCTCAGCTTTTTGATGACTCTTACTTGCTTTGTGCAAGTTATAGTGATTAAAGTTAATGAGGAAGCTGAGATATGTTATCTTTTATTTCTCTGCACAGAAGGTAGTCTTCAGTTTGTACTCAGTTCACTTTATAAGTAGGTGGAACTATGTATGCATTGAAGGTATAAATTTGGTAAACATAGCAAAGTTAAAGCTAGCATTGAGAAAATGACTGAATCCCCTGGGCTAACAGTCCTCTTGTTTATGTTTTCATATATTTCATTGGACAGTTTTTATTTTAAAGCCAGCTGTCACAACCTGATGTTTCACAGCCTTCACTGTTGGAACATGCGTGTGTGCTGGCATCGGTCTACGTGGAATATCTGTTTGAACAAATGTAGTATCAAGGCATGCCAACTGTGGCCAGTTGCATTTAGTTATAGCAGTTGCTGAATGTACCTGGAGGGTCGACATTCAGCAGGGGTGAAGTCAACTTTGGCATCTCTCTAATAATACTTTGACTTCAAAATTTGTACCTCGTCATAGTATATGGGGAAAAAATTACTTTTCTGTTGAAGCGGGAATAGCTTGCCTGGCTGCAAGACCAGCATAGCTATGAGGACTCGGTTTGCAGTGAAGGACATTGCAAAGGCTTAATTGAAATGCAAGTCTTAAACTGAAACACTGATCCCTAAGACCACTGTAAAAACCCCAAAACCATTAACTGCTCCCTGGATTGTCTCTGTCCACAGATTCTTTGTAGTTACAAGAGCATTTGTAACTATCCTGCTCCTATGAGTAACCCTAAGGTAGTAGCACAGTTTTTTGTTGCCCATAATTTGATTTTGTGACATTCTGTAGGAGCAGTATGTATATAAGGATGCAAATAATTTATTAGAAACACTAGAATATATATTAGGCCGAACTGCAGCCCTAGCATTCGAAAGTGTAGAAGATTCCCATAAAATAACCCGGTGAGGTCACTGCTTCATTCATGGCAAAAACAGTCCTTTCTAAAATATGCAGCATGTTTATCTTCTTTGCAATTTTGACTATTTGAAGTGAAAGAATCCAATAGTCTGTACTAGACTAGTGGTACACAAATCAAGCATACCTCTCCTTTTGGAGAGGATGCCCTTTTTGGAGCGAATGATTGTCAGAAACTACAAACAGCATTGTGTAGGAATAAAGATTCATATGAAAAGAGTAACAAGGAAAGTATTTGGAAAATTAGTAGAGGCAAGTCAGTGAATTAATGTGGATTTTAAGAGAAATACTCTAATTAATTGACTGAACCTGTAACAAATATTATGTCTACAGGTAGGATAGATAAGCGATATTAAAGAAAAGGAAATATTTCCTTCCACGAACTTAGGAAGGCTGATCCTGACAAATCCCACTGACCTCATTTTCAAACTCAATGAAATAATGGATCACAGTTAATTTTGGGACCTGTCTGGTACTAAGAGCGACATGAAGCAAATACACCTCAGGGTGGTTCTGCTGAGTGTTGTTTGAATACTGTCTGGCATTCCTGGGGAGCACAAGTGTTGCTCCATCTTGTGTCTACTTTCATAGTTCTGGTGGGATGAAAAATGAGATTTATTTATATCTGATTGTAACACCCCTCTTGGGGTGCAAGGAAGGAGCAGCAATTAGTTCATGTCCTCTGAATAGTGCAAGGGCTGTAAAATCTGACTGGTCTGCTAATGTGACATAAAGGGCTAGAAAAAGTCCTTGTTGTTTCCTTCAGTTTCAAATGATAAAGGAAAAGCCAGCTAGATCTAAGCATGTTGAATACACTGAATCATGACCATTGTCAAACCATTGCAAGGAAAAGAAGCTGAAGATTCAGAGCAAACCCTGGAATTGCAAACTGCAGGCACCAGTCTATAATCCAAAGATGCCAAATCTACTTTATATTCTGGCATGTAGAAGCGCCACTTACAGCAAAGTTTCTAAATTCTTCACAGCTATATACAGATAAAATCGAAATTTGAATGCCAATATACTGCTCCTTGATATTTGGTACTGTCTGAACCAGTTTGGGGCTGATTTGCTCTTGGGAAGTGGCATAGCTACCCTTGCATGGTGTTTCTTCCTAGCTTAAACCCCTACGAGGAAGATTCAATGCAAATGTGACTGTACTGCTTCCAGGCTCAAACTGGTACCTTCAGACATGTCTGCAGAGCTTTGTGAAATCTTACTGTATGGGTCAGCGCTCTGTCCCATGCACTGCTATGCAGTTTTGACATGAGTCAACATTCATGGGGAGTCCATGGCCAGGAGATATTTTGCAGGCTAGGTAAGCCCACCAGCTGTTTGCTTGGCACTCATGCTCTAATTCCTTCTTCAGAAGTATTTTTCCTACTGGAGTAATGATACATGATACACCTTTTGTGATACATGATACACCTTTTGTGATACATGATACACCTTTTGTGAGAGAAAGTTACTCATGAAAGAAAAAGATTTGCAAGATCAAGCCGAAAGAAAGGAAAATGTGTGGTCACATTGAATATAAGACATAAGGCACGTATGTGTTGCGCTGAAGTTGTGTTGAATAAGGTATTACATTAGGAAAGCTATGGAATACAGAGCAATAAGAGAGGTGTCAATACTGGCAGCGGTCAGGTCTAATTTTCAGTCTTTAACTTCTTTCTACAGTTATTCCACTGCAAGGTAGAAATACTGCTTGATATCCATAACTAGGACAGGCCCTTAAAAATATTTATTTAGGATATTTCAGAGCCATCTGAAATAATTCTGAACTTGTCTACCCACCACAAATGTTTTGCTTGGGATGTGAGGGGGCTAAGTTTTACAAGGTTTTTTTTTTCCTCTGGTAGATGGAGAGAGGTTTTTTTCTCACTGCAAAGCCAGAGGATTTTGGTGGCAAACATAACGTACATAGTGCTACAGAATGCCTTACAGAAGCAGCATAAGGACAGCCATGATTTTTTTTAAATATTATTTATATTAATATGTGTCAATTGCAAATATAAATCATATAACGAGACTTTCTGATGAAAGTGAAGCACTTTGTCAAATACAGATTAGATTTCTATTGGCAGCTGTGTATTTTCCTATGTTGAGTTGACAATATTTCGTCTAAGGAGAAGTCTTTCATTTTCTATCTGACCTGAGTGATTAGCATACAAAGGATCTATGGCAAAAAACCCACTTAAATGTTGGTATTTTTATTGGTTTAAAAAGACTTGCATCTGCACCCTTCTTTTCAGAAGATCAACATCTCCCTCAAGATCTGTATATAGATAGCAATTACAGAAAGCAGTTCGCCCACACATACTGTGGCTTAACTCTTTAATAACAGTTTATTTTTGAAAAAAAGCATAAACATATCTCAATCACTTAATGCATTTTTGTTGTTCTGGAGAATTTCTTATTTCCTTAAACTCTTCAGGAGCAGGAACTGAAAGCAGTGTCACAGCAGTACTACTATTGTGCTTGCTAATGTCCACGTACTCGGGGACAAAAAAGTGGTAAGCCTGAAGAGCTCTTAATTTATTCACTCCATATCGGTCCCAAAAAAGAAATGAGCGATGAATGCTTCTACTACACATAGTGTAGCAAATTGATTAATATTTTATGAATGAAGAATAATTTAATTTTACCCTAGCTAATACTGAGGCAGCATATATAAAATCATGAAAACAAATGCTATCATGTGAAGTTTCAATGGCATTTATATAGTGCAAAGCCATGTTTTATCTTGTACTATAAGAAAATTCAAGTTGATAACTGCTGGTTTTTTGTGTTCTCTTGTTTCATGGTTATCTTTTCCTTCCCATCTCTGTTTATCTTTTGGTATCTTGCACAAGTATTGATATTGTTATTTTGGCTGCTGCTGAATCCAGTCTTGCCACACAGTTAATGACAGTCAAAGCCAAAACCTTCAAGCACCACAGGGGACGTCTGGAGGACTCTTTCACTTCCATTCCTGTACTAGTCTCCAGTTACTCTTCTATAGGAGCCACAGTGTATCCTTTACCCCTCCGAGGAATAAAAGCTTTTTAGGCAGGGAAAGTAGCATTCAACAACTTTTTCACGAAAGACGAAAGAGAGGAGTTGTGAAAAAAGTCATAGTTATGAAGTTCTAATTTTGTCTTAATTTTCTTCAGAAACCACTTACTGTTCTCTCTTATTTTTCCTTCTCACTAATGCTCCAGCACCAGAATGGAAGACTTTTCTCTGAAACCACCTCCAAACATGCTTTGGTGGAGGACAAAAAGCTTTTGAAGCTGTGGAAATGGCAGATAGGTGCTATTGGGGTGAAAGGGCAAACTTGATAATGGAGACTATGGATGATTCAAAGTATTGTACAGCTGATGTGCAAAAGGCATTTGGTATAAGGATAGTTGCCAGAAATCTTTTTTGGCCCACCGTAAATTGCAGGTGAGCAGGGCAACGGAAAAATCAGGAGACAACTAAAATAAAAAAAGAAAACAAAAACCCAACCCAATTAATTTAAAACCTTTTTTATTAACATAATTTAAAACATCCTTTGTGATCTGGATAGGAGTAACACAGGAGAAATGCGTGTGTACTCGCATGTGTATACGTGTGTGTATTTACGGACGTATTTTTTTACTTGGTATTTATGTTTCTGACAGTACCATCGGTGTCTTGTATCTCTGTTGCCTCTTGTCCTGTACTTAGCTTGCATAGATTTTGATCTTGCGGCCTTATTTTCATAATACGTATGTATGATTCCTAGGACAGTTACCTGCGTAGCCCATATTCTAGGCTACAGAAAGCCTCAGTTATTGAGCAATGGTAATACTCAATGCTTATAAATGGAGAAATGAGCGGGGAGGGGGTGGAATATTCAGATGTACAGTGGGTGTTTTCCCCCCTTAAGCTGGCACAGGTTTTCTTAACTCTGATCTATGGTGGTTACTAAAAGAGTTAACTTTTAAATGACTGGGTATCATTTTTTTGCAAAATGGATTGCAGGACGGACTTTTCTTAAGGCAGAAGAGCCCTGCTTGTTGTTTGAACTTGAATATTATTTGAAGTTACTTTTTTTTTTTTTTTTGCCTCTTGGNTTTCTTAACTCTGATCTATGGTGGTTACTAAAAGAGTTAACTTTTAAATGACTGGGTATCATTTTTTTGCAAAATGGATTGCAGGACGGACTTTTCTTAAGGCAGAAGAGCCCTGCTTGTTGTTTGAACTTGAATATTATTTGAAGTTACTTTTTTTTTTTTTTTGGCCTCTTGGGCATAAGTGGAACAGGTGTGCGTTTGCCACAGGCCACAGCTCGGGAAAGCTATGTCAAAGCACAATGAGGTCATTGTGAAACATTAGTATTCTTCCAGAGACCTGGCTATTACAGACAGGAATACTTAAGAAAGCTCTGTGAACTGGATTCCAGGTGATAGACAGAAAAGACTTCAAGAAAAATTTCTACATCTGCCTAATTGTGTTTGCCCAGTGAGAACTACATCTTATCACCCACCTCTGAACAAGCTATTTGAAACAAGTGCTGTTGACAGTGAAGTGGGTTTGCACACAGTGTCGGGTTGATCTTTGAGTGCTAAGGAGATCTGATTTCTTTAAACAAATCGTTCTGCATGTGAACAAGGTGAATATTTTTGTTGTAAAGTGTGCTTTGACTTTGAGTGTGTCGGGAAATACTGTACCCACTAAATGATTATTAAATGGAAAGGAGGGAGGAGTTCCCAGGCATTATGGAGCCAGCTTCTGCTGCCGGACTCCTAGCTGACACCGACAGCACTCTGCCAGGAGTGAAAGAATATGTTGTATAACTCACTGGCTCTACCAAGTACATAGTGGTACTCTGCAAATAAACTTTCTATCCAGGTATTTTTGGACTTCTGCCTGAAACCATGTGGATAAGGAGCATTTATGGCTCCAGCAATAAAATTCTGCAGATGTTCTTTTTTGAATGTGCAGTACTAAAAAGGAAAGCCACGCGATGCTTTTATCAGATCAACTTGAAATCAGTACAAGTGTAGCTCAGGGTTGGGATTTATGCTTTTGCAGCAACATATCTTTTTACTCCAAGAAGGCTTTCAGTGTCTGTGTTTAAAGTCCCACATTAAGCCCCAAAAAGTGACAACAATATGGTTTTCTTTGTGAGATTTGAATGTCTGGATTAGGTCACTTCACTCTTTTATAGCTTTAACCAGCTTCAACTTGTACTGTGGTGACACACATCTGCTGACTCGATGGATCAGTGCATTAAGCTTCAGGCTGACTGGTGGGCCATGCTTGAAAGACTTTTGGCATGTGCTGGTGCCTGCATTTTTCACCCTTGACTGAAAGCATATGCTTCATACAATTGAGACAGTGTTAGCATGTGGGTCTCAGGCAGCCTCCTACACATCTGGCAGAGCCTGGCCCTCCTTCCAGGTGAATCATCTCTCCTGGGAGGGTGGCTTGCAGCACTGTGGCATCTGCAGAGTGGCAGGAAGTGTCTGAATTCATCTGAGAGTGATTTTTATCTTCACATGCTTTTCCAATTTCATCAGGCCCCTCATGCTACATTCCAAGTGACATGATTAAACCTGCCAAAGACAAAGGGAGGCTGATTGATAAAAATTATCTTTGACCCTTCACAATCTGTCATGGTTTAAGATAGTAGTAATAATAGTAGTAATGATGGAATGAAATAAGTGTTATGCAAAGGAAGCTATTATTGTTTGAATAATATTCTGTAAAACAGGATTACTTCCTTGCTTTTTGTTTCCAGTTTATCACCCAAATTAACTTGTCATCAGCATAATAGAAGAATGGACTGCAAAGGTTTATAAACTTTACATTGACTTTAAGTGGCACTTTACTGTGATTTCCATTCTCTTGGTTTTATTTTAACATATAAGTTTGAAGGCACAATAAAGATGCAGACCAACAGCAAAGGATCAGTTTTCACAGAGGAGGTTAGACATTTAGGCAGGGGTGTTTTTTAACAAGGGGTGTATGGATCTATTTTTCTCAATCTGAAAAGAAAATTGTTGAAGAAAGGTTCTAAATCTAACTGGTGCTACACAGCAAATAGAATATTTTATAAGCACAGTACATTAAAAAATTTTTATTCTTTAGTCTGCTGCACTAGTCCAGGCACTTGAGTTATATTTCCTCCCAACCAAGCATCTGGACTGACATAGATGATCTGGAAGAAAGGAGATTAACTCTTTGCACCCAGAGATGTGTTACAGATTTGTTGCATTTGCTGACATTTCAGTAATGCCAATGACTAAAATTTCTGATAGAAATACATTCAGTCTCTTTCATTCTTTAGGGTCTACCCTTGATTTTGCCAAAGAAAAATGAAAAATAGGTAGGCCATAAAGCATATAGATATTTTGAAGTTCAAAAAGTAGCACATCTGCATAAGTTACAGTGAAAAGCAAAGAGCGCAAATTTAGCTCTTGGTTATTGTAGTGTTAATGAAAGATAATTCTGTTGATTTCGTTTCAGTTATTCTGGATTAATGTATCTAGTGAGGGCAGAATGTGACCCACTCTGCTTTGATGTGTGCTCTGCTCTGTCAGGAGCTGCTAGGTTCTTTTGAACAGATGCCTGTATTCTACTGATACGTGGGGTCATTAAAAAGATCAAGATGACCAAGCCTGAGACATTCGGATAGCTGCAGACAGCTGCGCTTTGCCTCTGCAGTCTACATGGGGGTGGATTGTCTCTGAATTTTCCCTCTGAGGTTAGTTGTGTGTGGGAGATTTTGCATACTGACCACTGCCAAGCCTCATCCCGATGGCTGGGTGTACAAATCTGGGCAAAGATTACAAGTTATGGCTTTTTCTGAGAAAGAAGTAGGTTCCCATGTATCATGTAGGAGGAAATCCATGCAGCACTTTTGTTAGACAGGCTATGAGAAAGTTTCAGGGCTTTTCCCAGAGAGACAAGGCAGCAAATAAATAGTTGCTGAGTGTACTGTTTCTGTACTTACAAAGGCTTGATGTTTGGTGTTCTGTGAGTTCAGGACTTCGCAGTTTACCGCTGCCACAGCAAAGCAGCTGGTCACCAAGTAGCTGAGTCAATGTTAGATAGCCTGCAAGGCTTCCTTCCAGATATTTTACAGAGGAGTTAAAACTGCACAGGATACTAAGATATCCTCAGGTGATTGCAATGAATACCAGCTATCATCTTAATCAGGAAATAATACTTCAAATGTTGCCAACATGCTAACAAGAAACTTCTTTGGTGCTCTGGCAAAGAGGACAGTTATATCTTACTAAGAACAAATGTTTTAATTCTGCCTGTTCAGCGTTGTTTTCATGACTCTTTATCTCTTTACTGCTGTTATAAGGTACCGTAATTCAGCGTATAACTCAACAGATTGTACCAGCATGCACTTGTTCATTTGTGATTTTTTTTATTTAAAGTCTATTGGAGATAAAAGGAATTACATGTGAATGATATTATTGCTTATGTACAAACGCATATGTAAGCAGAATAGCATATTTTAGCATAGTAAATATGGGTTTTATTCCTCAATACTAATGAAGTTCTTCAGCTAAATTTAGTTCCAAACACTGAATACTTTAAATGGGAGCAAAACAAAGATGTACTTCACATTTAACACAGTGAGGCATAATCTCAGTTTTCTAAAAACTCATTACACACTGGGGATCTAGCCTAGCCATATTTCCTGATTCAAGAAATCTGTCTGAAAAGGCAGTAGTATGGGACTCGGAAGAGCAGGACTAGATGCAGCCATCAGCTGGATGTGGGCTGGCAGAACTACTCAGCTGCAACTTTTCCATGTAACCCAAGACACAAGCAGTGCCTTCAGCCATGCTGTGGGGTGGGAGGAAAGGCCAACGCACTTCCCCCAGTGAATCCATTCCAGCTGAAGAGATAACAGCCCAGTGATGAAACTGGGCCACATTGAAAGTGCTGCAGTGGAATCCTGTGTGATAGCAGCTAAATAGTCTTTCTCATTTGGACCTGCACAGTTTTCCAGAAGAGGAGAAGGGCAAAGCAGGCTGACATTTGATCCTTCTCTTGGAAAGCCTCTTTCATTAAGTAGCTGCTGATAGGAAGTGTCATTCAACAGCCATAGTGTCTGACAGTTGCAGATAGGTCTCTGGAAATGCTGTAGACCAAACTGAACTTGAAGCCTACAGAACCGAGGAGGGGACGCAGGTGTAGGCATGCTGTGGCAAAGCCTTACAAGACAGTATTCGTCAGTCAGACCGGTGTGCCACTTGTGTGTCTTGTCCACTCTGCAGCCAGACAGGTAAAACTGTCTGATCTTTAGAAACATTGCAGTAAATTATGTTTATGGCAAACTGTGCATATAATAGTTACTGCCTTTTTCTGCCCCCCACCAGTTAAGGTGCAGGGGAATTTTTTTAATGCATCAGTATTTCTTGCCATTCACCACTTAGCAGCTTGTATAAGTACATGAAGACATACACACACTATGCTTCTTACCTTCAACGGTAATTCTCTTTGAAGGTAATTGTAATAAGCATAAAGATATACTCCATTGTGGCAGAATTATCTCTGACCTGTAATAAAAGAAGCGGGATTGTAAGCTTTATTCCCCTGGAAACAAATATGGTAAGAGTTGTTTCAGAATTCCCATTTCCAGTATTCCTGACTTGGCCCCCTTTTCTTTGGTCTTATGCTCCCACTTGGAATAGCTCCATTGTTAGTAGCGTTTTCTTTCTTCTCTTGTATGCTTTAAGATTACCAAGATATGATATTTTAGATCAGGAAAAGTTAGAATATGTACAGTTGTTCATATGTATTCATGTATGTAGATTTAAATGTACAACGCTACGTGCTCTAACAATATATGTGTCTATCTTTTTTTGCTACTCAGTTGCACAGACTGAGAAATCAGTGTTTGTAAAGTGACACTGTATATGTAGTTGTGAGCTAACGTAGCAAAATGTAACATTCTTCCTGGATTTCTTGGCACTTATAACTCATAACACTATACTGAATTGATTAATTTGCTAAGTGCAGGGACTGCACTAAAACTTACTACCCTCCCCGTGTCTCTGTGTGCCCTTGCCACTAGGCAACAGTCTTTTTCCAGCTTGTGTTCTCCTTGTCTGGTAAAAAGGTCTGACAAATAGATGCTGGGCGTGTGTGTGCATGCATGCATATGTGCATGTGTTTACTTTACTCTCATTTAGTGCCATTAAGAACTTGATCCCACAAAGTTCTGAGCATTTTGATTTCCTGCCGGCTTTTCCAGGGGAGCACCTTGCAGAACGCATTCAGCCTTGATCATACCATCCGTTGTAGGGGAAAAAAAAAAAAAAAAAAAGGTGGCGGAAGGATGGGAGAGAGTGAGCAGAGGAACATGACCAAAAGCACTGAACCCATCATTCTTGTTTCTGTATGTCCAATGTGTTTGCTGCCATTAGGTTCATGACAGTCAACCGGTTTGGACTTGAAATAGGTTAATAGGTGTGCATGGCTTTTATCTACCACTACCCTCTACTGAATAGAATATGAGATATGATATTTCAGCTATGTGTTTGTAATAATTTCAGTCTTGAGAGATCTGAGATTCCATTAGCTCAGACAGTAGAGGTCACATACCTCTGAACATCTTTAATTTTGTGAGGGAAGTGATATACAGCCTTCTGTCATCTAATGCAAAGGCATGAGGCCTGGAGAAAACACTCCTACTAATGCTAAAATATCAACACAGCTTAAAGCCCTTATATTCCATGCTTGAAGAATTAATACCTCTCAAGTCAAGCATGAAATGTATACTTAAATTTAGGAAATATATGATCATCACCAACTCTTGTCACATAGAAAAAAAAAAAAAGAAAAGCTCTACGCAGCCTGTAAGTAAAACAAGGTTTAATTTTCATGTAAGCTTCCTGTCCATAAGAAATTATTTTAATAAATGAAGAAGAGTAGCATTTGTAGTTTTAAATTTCTTTGCTTTAGACAATTCACGGCAAAAATTGTATTTGTGGCTTTTTTAACGTCTGACATGGAACAAAATAGGGACTGGAGCTAGATATGGTCTAGGTTTCTCTCAATTCCTGGGGAAAAAAATCTTTTGGGCTGTCTGGCTACTTAATCAGCTTTCCCTTTAACTAAAGCAAGGGACACAGTTTCATGGTGAAACAACAGAGCGCAGTAAGAGAGCTTAACAGGGCCCTCCAGGTAACATGAAAGACTGCCTAAGTCATCCTCTGTCTTGTTACTCTAAACACCAAGTGCATTGTCTGGAGTCGTTTTCCCTTGCGGGAACACTTAGCCTTACCAAACACAGGCTCAGCCTTACAGGTACATTCCCACCAATTAAAGAGGAGGGGTTCCTCACAAGTCCTGCCAATGCACCCACCTAGCTTGAGCAAAGATTGCCAAGTACAACAAACAGTGCCAAAGCGTGTGGTGGTTTTGGGCTCTGCTCCAATGGGGACCAAGATGAGACACTCAGTCACAACTTAGCCTTTACATAAAGCCAAATCTTTGTGTATTCCTCTGAATTAAACTTGGAGCCATCCTCAGAATGTAATGGAGCTGTACCTGGGCAGCTGCTGGCCTCTTCTGCTGGCAGAGCTCCACCCTGGGAGAGACTGGGCAGTGGTGCATGCTTCTGGTTGAGGGTTGCCAATTAGGTTGGCAGGTCTGGTTTGTGGCAATCAAAATTGAGAGTCTCCTCCCAAGATTTTCAGCTGTGAAGTGCATGAATTTGAGGCCTTGCAAAACACCAGCCTCCCAGAAGACAGAAAATAGGTACCTTCCAGTCTTGGATCTAAGAAAGAACTGAACCCAGAGGGTGGGGTTTGGATGAAGGTTCAGATCTGGATTCCCTGTTTAGTTTCAGTATTGTGGTTTTGGACCATCAGTAGTGGTAACATACAAATGATTTTTCACTCTAAAGAGTACAGTAAAATGCTATTATACTTGCTAATCTCCTTTTTTATTTCTTGCCAAGTGAGGACTACTATGCTGTAGCAATATAGCTGGCATAGTGGAGGTGCCTGTGTTTTTGCCACTCTTTGTTCATGGTGGAATGAGGATAGTTTTCTGTACACAGTATTCTGCCCTCCCCTTAAAACATCTGAGTCACACAGCTGTTTCCCAGTTAAATCGCAGGCTCAGGCTGACTGTACATTAAGTTGTGTTATGCAACACAGGATGGCAAACGTGGCCAGTGATACAAACTGCACAGAAAAATCTGAAGATGGACAAAATCTCTAGAGATGGATTTATTTCTCTTTGTGCCAGTGACACTTCCATTGTAAGCTCACCCTGCCTTGGTTTGCTAAGAGGTTTTGTTGCCATTATTCCTCATTGCAGTAGGCTCTGCCAAAAAACACTTTAAAATCTGCTTAAATCTCTACAACAGAGCCCACAGTAAAAGATGCTTACACCACAACACCTTGGGTTGCCATAGCTATGAATCTGCCCTGGCCAGGCTGCTCTCTTAGTGCTACTGCTGCTGCATCTAGACCCCCAACAACGAGGAAGGCTGTGGGTGCTTTCCACTGCTGCAGCCTCTCCCTGCTTTGCTGGCAGAGGCCGCGTGTCCTGGTTTACATTGGCAGAAGCCAGCATAGCTCAAGGATGAATTTAGCCCTTGGCACTCCTTGGAGAGATGACTCAGATGACTGCACATGAAAACTACAAGCAGGTCTCTTATTTAATTCTCCTGAATGTTCAGTATTAATTTTATTATTATTATTTTGATTTTTACATTTTGTAAAACTAGTATTGTGTTCACTGGGAGAGCTTTGCTACTGGACTCCCTGTGATGTTCGGGAGTTATTACAAGAATGGAGTAGTAATAGTTTTCACATATACAGCACCTTATCCCAAAGGATCTCAAGTCCTCCACAAAAAATAAATTCAGCCTGATCAGTGGGACAGCTGATAGATGAATGTTGTTTATCTTGTATATGAGAAAGGGAAGGTATGGAAATTTAAGGTAATGTGCTTGAAAGTGCATGGCAGATCCATTTCAGAACTAGGATAGAACATAAATGTCACAATTACTTCCTCTGAAAACTGTGAGCTAAAGGATGACCTCTGGAGCCAGGTTTTCATTTCTTCTGCCAGCAACTGCTGTGGATCACATTAAGGCATAACTACATCAGTTTATGTCTTGGATCTCTCTTGAAATTGATTTATTACCTCAGAATTTCAGCTTATATTTTGAATTGGGTGTCCTTCTGATCATCACTTTTGGGAGGGTGGGAAGCATGAAAACGTGGCCAGAGTATAGACTTGGAAGGTATAGTAGCCTTCGTAGCAGTGATACTTAGGCAGTAGCTCTGGGAACATACCTAGACTGCTGGGCGTGCTACTGGTGCTGCTGGGGGCCTGATATACCAAATCCTGCAGTGGGAAGAATTGATCGGAGTTCAGCCAACCTGCCTGAACAGATGCGGGCTATCTGCTGGGTATGTGTTGATTGAGGCTCTCAAGAAGGAGAAAGGAACGCCTGGTGCCAAACCTACAGCTGGAAGGGAATCTTCAGTTAAGTATCAAAGAGCTACGAGTTTAAGCTGGGGAAGACTTGTGCTGTCCCAAGTAAGTAACAGGATCACATCATATTCATGTTATGGCATTTGGGAGGCTTACACGTTACATATTAGGAGGTACCTTTTCAGTAACCTAACACTATCTGTGCCTAGGTCTTCATAGAGGCTAAGACTCCTTACACCGTTTCTGTTCACTGGTGGTTTTGCAGCATGCAGCACATTCCTTAGATTTTAAGGCAGAAAAATTAGAGCTTGTCTTTCATGCTGTATGAATACTTTGGCCTTGGAGAGAGCTCGAGACAAGGACAGGAGGAAATAAATTAGAGGTTTGCTTCAGAAATAAAATTCCGCTGCCCTTGTTGCCATTTGCCCACGAAGCTGCTTCCTGCCAACTCTTTGCCTGACGCAAAATTTGTATCGGAAGCAGAATTGGTTGGGGCAAGTCTGTGATTGTAGCTGGCATTTCTGTCATGCCTCATGCTGAATGCACAGCCTCTCCCTGCGTCCTCAATGTCTGAACACATTAGGTACATTGTGGGGAGGAGGGCCTCGGAAGTGAATGCCAGAGGAGGAGAGCCACAGGGCAGACAACTTCACAGACTCAGCAGAGTTCACTGTCGCTCTTCTCAGATGATCAGAAAAGATGGAGGAGAGTCTATTGAAACCGCAGTGCAGATGTATGAGACACCATGTGCTGTGATCTATGAACAAAATCTAGCTATTAATGTGAGATTTCTATAAAGGATTTTTTTTCTAAATTGATCTCGCATGCTACATGCAAATATAGCACTAAAAAAAAAAAAACCAACCCCCAAAACTTAACTAACAGAGGAAACTGAAATCACTGGATTAGTTGTTCTAGTAACATTTGACTGAAGAATTACCCTGCTGCTTAGTAGTGCTGGGTTTTGTTTCTTAACCCAATCACCTTATGACTGCTCTCTAAGCCTTCTTCTTTCTTTTCTATTCTTAACATGCAATTGAAGTAAAACTCTCCTGTATTATTGTTGCAAATAACATGAAAGTAAGCGGAGAGCATACTTTTCAAATTTCAATGCTTTGCTGTCTCTTATCAGTTAAAACTGTATTGCTGTGATAATTTAGTTACCTTCATTGGACTTATGCCAGCACATAGTTTGTCCCCTTACTAGTAGAATAAATAGATGTTCAGTAATGATTTTGTTTGTCTCTGATATAAAGATGGGGTTTGCTCTTGACTTAAATAGCTGTGCAGGTCTCTTACTGCATCCACTGAAGAAGACACATACAGGCATGTGGAAGCTGCTAAGCTACAGAAATCTCTCCTTTTGGAAGTTTCCAACTTTCTTCCACTTTTATTTCTCAATATTATATATAATATGTAATGTAAAAGTCCAAATCAGACAAAATAAATGCACTTTCAAAATACTCAAAAATATTTCATCATTTAATTCAAACTAAGTGATTAATTCCAACTTGTCAATGAAACTTTCTAATGCCATGCTACCAAAACATTTGGTTTTGACTAAGTTGCACTAAAGCTCAACTTTTTTGATACTCCTCTGAGCTGCTTTAGAAACTTATTAGAAACTCTGACTGAATTCTACTGCTCATGAAGTTTGAACAAATGACAGTAGCTGGATCATAGAGAGGCCATACTGCCAAACTACATATATTTCTTCGCAGCCCAATAAGCCATGAATTGGTCCTCAGTGGGCTTTGGATCAGGCTCTTTATGTGTGTTAATTCAGTGCAACAATGCTTTGCTAAGCTCTGAGTGGGATTCTTTAAAGATGAGTGTACGCTATGAAGCTGGTCAGATGCTGTGATTTTTGTAATGAGAGTAAATATCCAGTAGGAATTAAGGTGGATTAGTCAAACTACCTTTATACACTTGCCAAGCTTTCAAAAGTGGAAGGCTGCCACTAAGCCATAAGACCCTTACCACAGTAGCACCGTGCTACTGTAACTGGTATTTAAATGACTGCAGTGAGAGATATCTCTTAATAACTGTATTGCTAGTGTGGAGTTGCTTAATGCTTCACAGGCAAATAGATAATTAAACCATTAAACACTATAGAACTGAAAATTGTGTCCCCAGTGAACTTCAAAGTTGTGTGTCTCCTTAATGGACTGAAACCCAAGCCTAGGTTGAATCACTTATAATGTGAAATGGAAAGATGCATAGGAGAATATACATTTGGATTTTGCAGCTTGAGCCATTCTACTGATTAGTCGGATTTTTCTAAGTTAACTGCTTTGTAACTATGCTTGTAGATGTTTACACAACACCAAAGTCCTGTCAAGTCAACTATGAAGGAGTTTCTGTGTATATAGTGATTTTTTTAATCTCCTGTCCCGTGGGAGAATAATATGGACTTCAATAGGAAGATACTGTGAGAGATATGATTCTAGTGGAGTTCTACTTTTGGACTTATGGGCACAAGATTTCCAATACTGCAGAATTTTTGCAGCATTTATGTTAGGTGCATTTGCATCCTGAGATAAGGCAGAAACTATATTCTGAAATTGGCCCATTTCCTTACTGGAAAGGAAGGGAAGGAGGGGTGTCTCTGTGTGTATACACTTAGAATGAGAAGAGGTGGATACTTTAGTGAGGTCTCCAATAATCCTTGGAACTTGAGGCATATATCATACTTTTTTATGTTGAAAATGTAAAGAACACAAATAGCAACAAGTATGGTAAATATTGTAGATCTCGGATGGCAAGATTTGCAGTAGTAGTCCTTTATTTAGGAAAACAAGAAGCCACAGATTTGGTCAGCAAACACGATGTCATAGGAACACATATTATTTAACGTATGTTTCTGTTCTAGTATATGCATGCATCTTTTTTTGTAGGCTTTTTTGATACAGAGCTAAAGCAGACTGCAGTGCTTGTAAGATTAGAAGACGAGGTCATCAGACCACAGGGCATCTTCAGTTTCATCCTCTGAAAATAGGTGAATATCTTAAAAAAAACTATGAGAGAGTTTTTTAAGTGAGTAAATCTGACTTCTGTAACGAGATTTTTATTTCTTGTCACCTGTCTGCTTTTATTAGATTTTTCATTTTTCAAATAACATTTTAACAAAAGAAAGAAAACCCTCTGAAGAGGACCCTTGCCTGTAGCGGGAAGTATAATCTCTCCCTTTCTCTCTCTTTTTCTCTCTCTCTCTCATTATATGCTGGCATGAACACTCTGACATTGCTAATTGCCTCCACATTACACTGGCTGAATTCCAACAGTAGTGGCATAAAAATTAATGAACAAGACAGAGCTCACACATAAGGAACATATGGTGCAATAGCGGTCAATTGCATTCTAGTTTAAAATAATGTCTTGAAAGTCGTGATCAAAGCAGTTTCACAAAATGAAAAGGGCCAGGTTCTACTTGCACTATATATCTATGCTACCTCACTGTCCTCAGTGAGAGTGCTTATGTGAACAAGGAGGTTCCCCAAACTGTAAATAGAGAATGCCAAAAAGCTGTTTCTTTTTCAAATATAATAGGAATTTCCTCCACCATTCTTATTGTGAAAAATACTGAGAGTTCATTTTTCTCTGTGAAGAAAAGCTAGGGAAAAAATGTTCTTAGAAATGGGGAGAATTCTTCAAAGATTTTATTATTGTGTCTGCTAACAGTGCCTTCACAGAGCAAGCTATGCAGTTTACAGAAAGGTGGCACACAATTATTTCCCATTACCCTAAATTGTGCAAATTAAAGTTAACATGAATTGTTTTTATCTGTGTATATGCTTCATGCAAAATCCAGATTTCAAAGCAATTAAGATAGTGTTAATACAAGGTACTCTCAAGATTCTTTCAAGTTGAAAGCTCGCTTAAGATTAATGTTAAAATTCAGATTTTATTATCTTGCCAAAGTACATGCTAGGTAACCTCTTGATAACATTAATGGGAGTTAAATATTTGCATGCAGAGGAAAATAGACCCCAGCCATGATATGAACTATGGTTATGTTATATAATATAAATAAACATTGTTTGTTTAATAACTTTTACTGCCTTATTGTAGAACAGAATGTTAAAAATAGTATTGCAAGTCCTTATGATATAGATTATTGATTTTTATTATGGTGGTTATTTCCTATCATTATAAATGTGTAAATGAGGTGGGTTTTCTCTCATGAGATTTGAACACTAACTTTAACTTACATGGGCCAAGTCCTTCAACAGTTTCATGAATGACCCAAATAAATCACTGTCTCAGTAGAGTACTTCATATACAAGGAAGGGAACTTTGTATCACTTCAGTATCTGTATCCTCAGCCAAATGAGGTACGTTGGTCTGTACCCCAGGCTACAGCAGGCTGAGTGTTGCCCAAACTGAAGTGTGGCTGCAGATGGCCCCGCTAGGTCATTACAGCCACTGGAGAGAGCTGGAATGCAGCCACGTTCCCAACATGCCTCCTGCTACTCTGCAGGAATTTCCTTGGGGCTAACTCACACTGGCTCATAGCCATTTCTACTTCAACTCCTTGCAGGATAAAGAATAGGTAGGACAGCTTATTGGGGCAGTGGGATTGAATGGTAGACAGTTCTTTACCTGTCTGGATAAGATTCTTATTTATATTTGAGTTTTTCTCATCTACCTAAAGTGTTTCTCAAAGAATTGCTGAAACATCCTTTCAGTAATCCTGAAGTAGTAATGGCTTCTAAGCTGGATTTTCTGTATATGCTATAATAGTGATTTCAGTTGAGCTTTTATTTACTTATTTTAAGGTTAATTAAAATACTTTTGATTTTCAATTTTTGACATAGTTCTGATTTTCGCTTAAGACATTACAAATTCTGCTTTAAGGGAAAAATCATACAACAGCTGAGAACTGAGTTCAATGCAGTACAGTGGCTCAGCATAACCCTTTCCATTTACGATGTAATTAGGTGCTATTCTCCTGTAATTAATGGGCCAAATAACACTCCCAGTTATTATAACAGGCTTCCTGATATAAATCTGAGATAACTCATATTGATACTGAGACTTATGGAAATGCCCATGTTCTACAGAGATGCAACCAGGAGAGAACAGCATCAGCTGAGTTGCTGTTTCTGCTGCTATTCGTTTTGGCCCGCTGTGTCTTGGTCTATATATGAGGAAGCAGCCCCTCTCTCTTTTCTCCTATTTCATAAAAAGAAGGCAAAGGGTACCAGATGGCATGTGTTATAGAGCTTTTTCTTCTAGCATAGAATTTATTTCCAAGATGTAGAATTGTGAGGATTCCTTCAGTCATCCCCCTAGAGTCACAGGTTTGGTATCTCGCCAATGGCATGTAATACACTTCCTGGCACGCTGTATGAGAAGTAAAATTAGTTCAGAACTTCACTTTACAGTTGAGGCTCTTTTTTCACTGTCTTATTTGAACATGCCTGGAAAAGGATCAGCATTTAAGATTTATTAACTATTTCGTTTCCAGTTTAGCCATAGCCTCCCACCCGGGTTGTACATTGTCAAAATATGCAAACGCTTTAAGTCTTGTTGCTTAATGCCATATGAAAGCATCATTCATGCTTTGTTCTGTTTCCTTGGTATAGACTAAAGCCTTGGGAGGGAGTTGGAAGTGATATTGGGAAACATCTTTCATCTATGTAGCTTTTTTTACAAAAATTTATTACTAGAAATACTTACTTTTCAGGAGCTGGGGTTTCTGGATGTAGTTTCAGGGTTGCATTTGTAGACAGAAGGGAAAGAAAACAAACTAGAAAATTCAAGTGAGTAATTATTGTGGCCTGTGTCCCCGATAAGGTTGTTAAGTGAATTTAAAGCCACATGATAAAAATCCTCATGAAACAGTTGTTACAACCCAGTGATTAATACATACACATAGATATCTCTCTGGTTCGCAGATTTGGGTGCAACTTAACAAGTTGAGTGTCAAAAGAAAGTTTATCTCAAGGGGCTTCAGCAAAAACTTTGTTTAGCTATTGGGACATGACAATGAAATTCTTTTATGGCATTTGCCTCTTGAAGGCTTTTTACTTTTTTTTTTTAAACAAAAATTCTTACTTGTATCATAAAGATCTGAGCATTTATTTAGTATTATGAGGAAAACTTCCTGGCTTTGGTTTTTTGCTATATCTCTCGTAAATTCCCTTGCCATTTTATGGGTGTGCTGCACTGTTATCTCAAGAACAATACACATCACACCATATGCATGTAGTCGAGTGCATGTTTATATGAAAAAGGAGATTGTTTCTGTCTTGCTGTAATCCATGTTTGTACAATTCTTTCAATGTCTTTAATTGTTTTGAACTCTAAAATGAAATGACTTCTAGATAAAATGAGCTTTCAGCTCTCTTCTTTTGTGACAGATTCCAGAGCATCTCTACCTCAAGGCACGTTTGGTCACCATTTTGCCTTTGTGACCCTTCCTAACCTGTACCACTCAGCAGGCTAGCACTAATGTCAGTACTGTTTACTCTGGCAAGACTGATAGCATCCAGGTGGAGTTTCCAGTCCTTTTTTTTCTTTTTTTCCCCCTTTTTTTTATACAGCCTTGGAATGCATATCCTAACTGAAAAGTCAAGCAGCAGACTATTTTGCAGATCCACCAGGTCTTTATTTCACAAACTAGTTAACATCGTCATTTTCTTTTGCGTAAACACAGCACAAAGCCCCAAGTCAACAGGAAATGGTCTTATACCACTCTAAGGTAGATTAAGGATCTGACTTGCAAATCTGAATTTTTCCCTTTATTTGATCTTTTCCAAATACAGTTTCTTTACACTTTGCTGTTAGCTTGTAGTCCTCGCTTCTCACTAAACTACGAACACCAGCACATCTTTGTTTCATTGATTTGATCACTTGTATGCTGCTTTAGTGATACCAGCTTACTCAAATGCCCTTTCCCTGTTTTTCTTTCATTGTTTACAGATTTCACCTAGATGAACAAGGTTATGCAAATTAGTATAAATCAGTCCACTTACAACTTCTGATGCTTATGATTTAAGTACTGAATTACTGTCCTTGACAGCTGAAAGCTGCACAGTTTCTCTCCCTTCTGAGTATAAGACTAGAATGTAATTCTTAGCAATTAATAATAGATCATTAGAAATACTCTGAAATATCCACAATTGAACTGTAAAAGCAATGTGACTGATCACAATCCTACAGAGTACTGCAGCAGCGCCTGTCAAAGAATACTTAACAGCGAGTGCTTGCCTGCCTCTGCTACATCATCTCCTCCAGCCAGCATAAAAGCAGGGTAGGACAAGTCCCCAGCCATGTCCTTGGGGACAACCTTTGCAAAGAGCTTAAATACCATTAGCTTGGCGAACGGTGCTGGGTACTTCTCATAGTCAAGTACAGGAAGTCCAGTATAACCCCACAGCTTGGCTGAGGTTACATTTCTTTAATGCCCGGAAAGTGTGAGTCTGCCACTGAAATGCAGTATGAGTCTCTATCCTCTGGCTCCAGTTGTAGAGCTCATGCTCTTACCTCATTTCCAGATAACAGCTAATGTGACAGCTATTTTCCAAAGCTTTAACCATGGCTTGATGCTGATACTTGTGTAAGTTCCTCCTGGCAAATGAACAAAGGCAGCCCACTGAATTTTAGAGAGAGGTAGCTGAATGAATTATTTGTCCATTCAAAACAATGGATTTTGTCAGCAGGTGAAAATCTCTAGGGATTAGGTTTTCAAACATATTTTCTTCCTCCCATTGGTCTTGAAAGTGGTGTTTTCCTTATTCCTGATTGTAGGAGTGGTATGAAGCTCTCCATCGTTCTGTGCCCACCTAGTTAGTGCTGCAGCATCTTTGTAACTGCCACTGAGGATTTGTGCACTGATCACCTAATGCTGAGATGATAAAACTAAACAAAGTAGCCCCAAAATAATGATCTCCCGAAAGCTTGAAACTGGAGAACAGCAAAATATCAGTGTTTGTTTCTGATTAGAATTACAGAGCTGTTTTAAACATAGGCAAGTTCTTCGTTGTCTGATACATATTACTTTGATGTTCTGTCTGTTTAGAAGCAGAAGTTTTCTGCAATAAGATGAAAATCTGTTTATTGTGCCCATTTTCTTGTGAAAGTGAGTCACAGCTGGTTTTATTATATTTATAGTAGTTAACTGAATTATTGAGTAAGAAGTCATTTTTGAGAAGGTTTGTAGATAGCACTTGTGGACTTGTTATAAAATGCCCATCCAAGAGTACACTCAAGATATTTAAAAGTCTCAAACTAAAATTCGTCGCAGAGTATCAGTTTCCTGTTGTTATTTACTGTATCTTTGTGCAGGAACACTGTCAGTGTTGCTGCTTTTATCACCGATAACATACTGGGATCTAATTTTAAATATGTTTCAAAGGGAATTTAGAGTAAGGAATCTGTAGTGTTATGACACTACCTTGATTTGATAGTGTTTTCTTGAAGATGTTTGGAGGCATGAGAGAAGGAATGGAGGAAAGATGATGCTTAATGAAGCTAATCTTCCTAGGCCCCACATATCAACATTTCTGTAGACGACTATGTAGAGCTATGCAGAATATCTGTGTTCAGCTCCTGTTTTGAAACACCTGCAGAAGGACCCCTTCCCTCTGCATTGAAGATAGAGGAAGCCTGGAGAGAATAATCTTTTGGAATATCCTCTACTGGTGCTTACCAATTATCAGAGAAGTCGGGAAACTGTTGTGCTAAAAGTTGGTTTACTCAAGTTTTTCTCTCTAAGCGTATGGTTTTCAAAACTTGACAAGCGGTTAACTAATGGAACAACAGCACTAGACTACCTGGCTCTGAAACAGCCCTTAGCAGCGCAGCTCAGGGTACTCTCTTGTTTGTGTGAGTGGGGCAAACCGCATTGCACAGGCAATAGGGACACAGTAGTCGCACAATTGTCTGGCAGAAGGTTGGGGATACAGTCCAGGTCTCTCAAGTCCGAAGTCAGCATTTACCTCATTAGGTCAAATTCCCTGGAAAACTATAATAAATGTATATAAGTCCAAAGATATTTGAGCTTAAACTTGCATCATAGTGTCTTGCTTTGTCATATAAAGACCCATTCAAAAACTTTTGTTGTTGAATGCTACTGAGTGAATGACCTTTTTACAGCTAAGATTGATTCAGACAATATTTCTGCAAAAGTTAGGTGGTTACTTGCAATGCTAAAATGGACACTTTCTCCGGCGATAAGAAATGTCTGACTTCATTGCTACCTCAGGAATTAAAAAAATAATAATAAAAATTACACCAATAAAAAGGTCTTGCATCATGCCTAAGGTCATTAGCATCTGGCTTTGGGAAGCTGCCAAAGGGAATGAATTTCAGAGGCTCAGACTATTAGTTGAAAGCCTGCCAGTCCCAGGAGATCTTACCTCAGTCTTACAGCAAGAGCTTCCTGGCAGATCTTAATAGCTGTGACAGTACTTTCAGTGCGAGTATATCACTTATGATTGAGTGTAGAACTACACAGGACTTAGAAGAAACTTCTCTGGCACAATGAATGGCTCCAGGAATTCACCCGAACCCAGTGAACGGCTTGCGTGCAGGTGTTGCCTGCTCACATAGGTTCTCTCTGCTCCGGGGGAAAACAGATGCTTTTCTGCACCTGCTCTACTTTCAGCCCAGCTAAGAAGAATGCACTGCATTAATCTTGTATAGAGGTGACCAAGGCAAGGTGAATCTGCATGGTCTCTTCCCCAGCCATGAACAGGCAGCTCTCTAGATGAGCACTGTTGTATATAAACCCGTAAGCCAAGAATAGTCAGTGAATATGCAGAGCAGGCACTGCTCCTACTCAGTCCTGCAAATATTTCTCCAGCCAAAACCCCCAATCTCTTCTAGCTAATCGGAAATGAGTCACAGTCAGATTGTTTTGTAAAGTCCCCTGTCTTTGTCAGGCACTGAGAAACAGGTTTGAACGTTATCTGCCTGTGACAGTGCAGGTCAAAATAGGTGCCCATGCCTTCCAGCAGCCTTTACAGACACAGTAGTGAGGACAGAAGAATGCAGACTTTTCTGGGGTACAAACAGCTGCCCAGGGGTGTGCTTTGGACCACATCCATTCATTTTAGAAGGAGAGTGTGCATTGTGTGTTTTAGCACATAAATAAAACCAAAAAGAATTTTGGCTGAGAGGCCTGCAGGAAGTGAACTTCTAAAAAACCCTAATAAATAAATAAAGCAAACCTGCAAGTCAAATACATCACTGGTATAATTCCTTTTCTTTGTGTCCCTCTTCCAGTGTACTTTTGTAGTCAGTTATGGTCTCCAGACATTAAAAAGCAAGCGTCCTTATCTTATTACTGATGGAAATGTGAAATGCAGTGATTACAGTGGATAGTGGTCCTTGGTTTCTTTTACAGATGGTAAAATAAGCGAGCATAAGCACAAAGGTATTTAATCGTTCACCTAAACCTGCCTTGCTTCACTTTCAAGTTCACTCTCCTGTTGTTATCACCTGTTCTTAATAGATTATTGGTAATCCAAGCGTAATTGAAAGAACTGCCTAAAATCACTTGCATGGCTAAGTAAGAGGACAAAGAAACATGTGACACTTGTTCCAATAGTGTATTGGTGTTGCTGTGCATAAAGAGATGAAATACATCTTCTACAAATAAAAACCATCATTGTTCCACAGAGATAAAATGTTGGCATTTAAAACTTAACCTGTGGCTCATCACTCTTCTACATGAGATCATTGCACAGCAGAATGAATTTCAGAAAACTTAGTACAGATAATGTTAAAACAGGATGGATTACTGTCTTGCTTTAACCTCAATAATAATGACTGGAAACTGTTCTACCATGTAGAAGTGAAAGTTGATAAGTCTCAGTTCAGTTCCCATATGGATTCAGTTTAGTTCTCACATGGGAAGGTGTACACGTCACTGAAACTGCCATCTTTTTTATCTTTTTCTTTTTTTTCTAGTAAATGAGATCATATTCAGCAGGATCAGGGAAAGCAAGAATTTGAGTGAGCTGTGAAAAGAGAAGATGTTTTTCTAGAGTTGGTCTCTGCAGAGCTAGATTTGGGTGGTAGGTGGGACAGGGAGGGAAAGCGCGCACAGCTAGTCACTGTCTGCAGGCCCCTCAAATGTCTATTTGATGCCTTTCCTCAACAGCTAAAATAAGACATAATTTTACATATCTGCTTGCGCTGTCATGGCGCCTGTGGATTTGCTTGTCTGAGGAGCCAGATTTTGCAAGAAGTAGAGAAAACCTTTGTCTCGTGTGGTTGAGGTTTGTTTGTTTGTTTTTTAATTACAGGTTCAGTGACATCCTTTATGCACTTTCGTCTGCAGGGTGAAAATTTAAAAGTGACACACAAGTCACTTAAGATTGTTAATGTTTTTAAATTACTTATTATGCTTAAATATAACTTTAAAGAAACCATCTAGAATCTGAAATTAAATGTTTTTGACACAGATTTAGCAGTTTGACCCAAAATAAAATTATGAAGAGTTGCTCAAATATTTTTTTCCAAATTCTACTTGGAAAATAACTTGACAATCATTTTACTGTTAATATTAGTGAAACTCAAGTTCATTGTTTTTAAAAATGCGATGATTATAAATTAAGGGGAAAAAATCATAAATACTTATAGGTAAGTTAAAAAGCGATCAACGCAAATGTCACTCCTGCTATGCAGCCCTAACTGCTTGGTGCTGGGTACTGGCATTGGTAATTGGGTGTATTTGCGCCTCAAGCATCACAGCAGGGTGCTGGACCTAGGGTCCCCTCTGTGTTCCCTAGGTGTATGCTCGAGTGATGCTTGTGCTTCCTGTTAAAGAACTGCCTGATTTCAGAGAGGAGGAGCAAATGCTCTTTAATATGGATGCCTGTCTTTTCCCAAGATTACTGTTGTTTCATCAGCTCATTTACTTGTCAGTCACGTTTCAAAGTTAGCTGAGTGTTCAGAGCTCCATATAAACGATAAGAGGCTGGTTGGTAATTTCCAGTCCTGCATACAGTTATTAGCCACCTGAGGTTTGCAAACTGCAGGTATTTGATAAACACTCGTTGTTTCAAACTGTGCTTATTTACTAGAGAGATAATAAAGTAGGTATCTGCTGTACTCCTGTTCGCTACTGTTGTTTACTTTTGCTTAATGTGCCAGTTTTTCTCATTGTGACTGGCTAGGTGCGATGCAATGCTTTAATTGGTAAGTAAAATAAGCAGTGTGTTCCACTGCTAATGGCTGGGCTGTGCAGAACAGTTTCTAATTAGACTAAAGAAGCACCGAACACTGGCATTGTCACAAACTGGCTTTCCAATAGCTTATTTACATCACAAAATCTGTATATAAAAGCAGCTTGCATCCCTCCTCACCTGTAAGCATGTTTCACATTCCATGAGGCTGATGCTTCACAATGAATGTCATCCAGATAATGTAGTTTGGAGTATGGAGAAAGCATCTTGATAAACAAAATACATGATTTCTATGGCTAGAAATGAGTTTTTAGAGCTTTCTAAAGAAGTCGGGTTTTTTAACAGATGTATTGCAAAGGCTCTGCTATTTCTCTTTACTGGCCAGTACAATACGATGGTTCTGCACAAAGACATCGTTCTCAAAGTCTATAGAGGAAGAGTTTGTGAAGGCAGGGATTGTACCGCTACTCTGCTATTTTTACAAACAGCAATTGTCACTTGCTTGCTAAAATGATGGTCAGGAGAAATGCTATTCTTGGGAAGAGGTTGAAGCCACAGAACTGACAGAATGACAGGCTGGCTCTGTCACAGGTTCATTATATAACTGTGGGTAAATCACAAATTTACCAGTTTGTAAAACGGAGATAATGCTAAGCTTACAGTGAGGGTTGTGATGTTTTATTGGTGTTTTTTTTAATAAAATGTGTTGAAATGACTTGAAATGAATGGCCTCAGAAGTATATGGAGTTTATTACAGATGTGGTATAAATTGTATTTCTTGGAACTAAGCTGATTTATACCAATGAGTATTTGAATATATTCAGAGTCTAAAAAGACATATCCTTCTTAGCAGTTCTTCTTTACTACAGAGAAAATTAAAGATCACACCAATTATTTCATTTCTATTTAAAATTCAACACTTTAATAAAAAAGATTGTGCTGACAATATCTCAGCATCATTTTAGCATGAGTGATTTCAAAAGAAGGTAGCACTAAATGCTTATGTTGAGTTTAGTGGTTTTTCTGTATTCAGGTTTCTGTCTAAACAACATAGAGGTTTAGTGCTCCTTTACTAGAGAGTCACAGAGGCTGGATGCCAGCTGCATCTCCTGCTTGTAGAAGAGACAGTTCAAAAATAATATTCTCCTAAGAATCTGTTGGGCAAGCTGCATATGATAGAGCCATATCTGGGTGAAGAGTTTAATGCAGAAAAATTTATGACAAGCCAGGGGCTTTGGAACAAGACATGTGGTCGGACTAATAAAAATGTCTCACAGTTACTGCTAGAGGGCTTGATCCTGCTTCCCTTGAAGCAAGGGACACAAGTCACGTTTGCAGTGCAAAGGCAGGATAAAGTCCTTTAGCTTGTGGAGACCCACAGCAGGAGGGGACACCTGTCCCAGCCATTGGAAAAGGCATCAAAACTAATCCTGAACTCCCATTAACCCCATGCTGCTCCAATACAGTCTGTTGCAGCATAGTTGCCTTTACATCCTATAGGGCAGTGACCATTCAGTTCTTCTCTATAGGAGCCTCAGGCTCCTTCTTACCATCGCTGTATGGTTTATTTTAACATTAGGACAACATAAAAGAGAAAAGGAGGTTTGTGAAAAGTCACACAAACCGTGTGTGTGTTTAGCATACCTGAAGGCTCGTTACTTCCTTGAGGTAATCCTGCCAGGCCTCCTTCTTCAATCACTTCTGTGTCAGTCTGGCAGTCAGCTTCCTGCAGATATTCTATCCCAAACCACTGCTCCATAAGAGACTTCTGTTTTACACCTGCCATCTTTCTTTTAATTGTATGATTTCGCACCTTGTTCTAGGCTTGGCACTCCTCCAAGCAATTCCCAAGCATCCACTAAAAAGTGGTTGGTCTTAAAGCATTTTTCTTCTTTTCCACTTTTCATGCTATACATACTCCCCTATTATTTTAAACCAGGGTATTAACGGGAGGAAAGCCATGGTAACCAGTCCAGTGCTTCAAAGTTACTAACAGGGCAGCTCTGGTCTCACCCTAAAATAGGCTTGTGCTTGTTCAAGTGCACTTCAAGCAGCATGGATTTAAGGGACTCAGAAGCCAACACAACACTTATTCAAAGCAACTTTGTGTTTCTTGAATTGCTTCTACCTGTTGCATCATTCAAACATTCCCACAAGTTATTTAGTTCCCAAACTTGCTAGCTGTCTAAATAAGCATCGTAGCCACTTTACCCAAGTCTGGTGTCCAGATCACCCAGATAGATACAGCTTGAGCTGACAAGGAGTTTAGTTGCAGTCTGAACACATTTAAGCTAATAATTTCCAGTATAAATATCTGTTATTAATGCTGCCTAAAAATACTAGGTAGCAGAGAGATTTTCTTTTTCTGTATAAGCCGTCTCCTGTCAGAAAGCTCAGTGAGACAGGGATTGGCAGAAGGAGGAAAGGGGCTGGAAAAGCCTGGGTGTCTGTAAGCGGAGAAGGGCTCTGTGCTGGAAGGCGGCTCTGTATCCTGGGTTCAGAGGAAGGCAAAGTGGTGAGGGGATGAGAGGAGGGGAACTGTGGAGACTGCCTGGGCAATGGGGCAAGGCAGCATCGGAAAATAAACGAGAGCTCACGGCAGATGCTGATTCCTCAGCCAGCTATTCTTGGCAATGAATAAAAAGGTTAAAGCAAGGAAGAGTTATATTTATTTATATATGTATGTGTGTATATATATGTATGTATGTATTTTATTTTTAAAAGGTTGCTTTTATTTCCACGTTTTCAATTATTTCAAACGTTGCCTGTATTGGAGGTCCCATAATAATTCAGAGCTTCACAGAGACAAATCTATTCTTGCTTCTATCACAGGAATGCCCAGAGGCCTCTTGTAGGGACAAAGCCTCATTGTGTCAGATGTTATGGAAACATCATGTATATCTTTGATTCATAGTGGATTGTGAATCGCCCTTAATAGTTTAATAATTTTTTCCCATCAGTTAATTTCAGTTTTCAAGCTCTGAAAGGTGCTTTTACAGAGCATTTGTAGGTTCTGGCAAAAATTTCTACAGATCACTACAGCCACCTCTGCATACCATTTCTATACACCACCGTTGGCAAATACCAACAGCAGGCAATAAAACTAGGTAGAAGTGATTCTATAAGTGACTGTATCACAGCGGTAGATTCAAGCATTAATTGAAAAAAAGGTAGGAAAACCACACTTCTTTCTTTTTTTGTGAAGTAATCTTCTTAGAATTGAAATGTCCCTTTACTAGCAAAGTATTTAGACACTCTTTGGCCAAAAATGAGGGAGAAAATAAGGTAATGAGAACAATGAAGGATCATTTGGAAAAATTCAGTGTAACATTTTCAGTAAAGTATTGTTAGTTTTAGGGTTTTTTCCCAAGAACTGTAAGACCTGTCCTAGCTGCTGATAAACTGCTTTTTTGGATAAGATAATAAGACACACACTAAGTTGACTCTAGAGTGTGAAGTTGTCCTAGTGAGCAAATAGTGGAGGAATAGTGGAGTAGTTGCTCTGCACCATTTAGCAGCACACTCTGCAAATAATCTTTGGAAGCCACTGAGACTGTTCACAAGTTTTAAACAAGTGCTTCTGTAAAGTCCTAACTCTGCCCAGGAATGGTAATTTCATTCATTACATGAATGCAACAACTTTGAATTTGTTTGGCATAATAAACTAGCATCCACTATGCACAAAAATTGAAAGACATTTGGACTATGGCTGCACAAAGTGATGATTTGAGGTGTTTAGACTGATGTTAGCCAGAATTCCAACGTTTTTGTTAACGCCACTCACATCATCAAGGTATATCCAAAGCTACCACCAACTAGCCAGGCAGCTTTCACTGCAAGTTTTTCAGATATTATCCTTCTGCACTCCATTTCTAAGTCTTATCTCGCTTGTCCATAGCCAAAAGCTACTAACTTGGAACAAAGTTCAATCAAGACCCAAACATAATGAAGAAGGAGAAATCACAAAAGATGGAGTTAATGGCTGCAGCTACCGCTGTGGATCCTTTTGCCACAGGCTCTGAAAGTCTGGAAAATTAATCAAAGTTCAATCAAGGATGTATGATATTGCGGCTGCTGCAGCAGCAGTGTCTGGTGTCACCTGGGAGCTGTCCATTAAAAACAGCTCCCTGCAAACCATCCTGGTATCGATGTGCTATCCCGGTTGAAGGGGGTAGTCAGATGCTGCTACAGGACATTGCTATGCCTTCTGCTTTTGCTCCTGGGTAAACTTCAAAAGTTCAACACTTATTTCAGACATAAAAAGAACAGGCATATGTCTGGATTAAGTTAAAAAGAGGCAGTTTTAAAGGAATCCACTAAATGGGTGGTGGGTGACCGTTTCAGGGACGATTTCTTGGAATGCCACTGTAAAATAGGAACTGAAATTCCTTCCTCCCAATCAATAAGAAGGGGATGTAGATCAGAAAAGATAACTGAGGCTAAAAGTTATGCCTAAAGCATAAAGCTGTAAGAAAAGTTTTCAGCAGAGCGGGAGAGCTGGTGAATTTGCTGCCCTAATAAACATCGATTATCCTAGTAGTAACAGTACTTTAGGCATGGCTGTTAAACTCAACCATTTGGTCAGAAATTTGTAGCGTATGAGCTTGGGAAAAAATCTGCGGATAAAGTGTAGTAACTTTTTGCAATAATTCTTCATCCAAAAAATCATTTGAAAACACAGAATGTTTGATTTTTATTTCATTGCCTGGAAAAAAAGTGTCCTGTTACCTGTGATGTTTATGATTAAAACTTGGCAACATTTGTAGGCAGGGAAAATTCATCTTTCATTTTATCAGTCTGCCACTGAGACATGTCCTAGTCATCTCTCTAATACTCTAACACTCCCATGAAACAAAGCAAAATTGCCACCACTGGTATTACGGCTATGTTACTCATCTGTTATTATGTGTCGTAGTTTAAACGGTTGAAAACCACTACCTGGTATTAAAGAACAAGAAGGACGGGGCGGGGGTGGGGGAGGGAACCCTCACAACAAAAAGGAAGGAAGATGGTGGAGGCAGTGAAAATAAATACAAAGCTGCATACTGTAGGTGAAGTGTCTCCTGTATTGGTGGGACTCGATCATCTTTGGAACAAAACCCAATAGCATTACTGTTTCAGGTATCATACTGCCAACTCTCCTTTTCTTTAACTATGTGAATATGAGTGGCTACCAGTTTTATGGCAGGCGTTTTATTCTGACTTTGACACACCTCTGGCCTGATGTCACACCCTTTGGCCCGGGGGCACAAACGTGGTTCCTGACTATTCCTTTTACAACAACACAAAGTCTCTGGAATTCTGTCTCAGCCCTTTCAATCAGATAGCATAAACACGTCTGTCTCCCCATTGTATTTCTGCCTGGTTCATCAGTATATCTTAACTGATATTACTGGTATTCTTTTGATAAACCATTAGTGTTAGGAAGGGGGTTGAATTTTTTTGTTAATTACTAAATCTCGGTGACAGACAGAATCTGCCTGTTAAAACTTGTGTTGTAATTTGAGGATTAAATGCTGCACCTCTGTCAAACTGCAGCTCCTAACAATGTTAAGTCTCTTAGAGCAAATCAGTTTTGATACTGATGTTTCTCAAAGTAGATCTCTTAATAACAGAGTTAGCAATTAAATGTTTTAAACTCCTCACAGGACTTGCAAGATGAGAGGGCAGTCAGTAGAATTCTACAGAAAGGGAAATGTGTAGCCAATACAGCTCCCACCTTAATCCCTGACAGTGAAAGACTTCAACTCCCATTATTGTTTGGTTATTAGATAATATTTGATAATTGCATTTCACTTGATAACACCTTCTAGCCCAAAGGTTTGCAGGTTCACATTCTCTGCTGGCACTTCTGTTCAAGCCCACCCCAAACTAGGCTGACCGCACAAAGATGGGCAGAGCTGCCAAGAACACTTGGGTATTTTGTCCTTGTTGCAACATTCCCATCTCGCTCTTTAGAGTGGTATCTATAGTTGGATAGGTGTCTCATATGCATGACATTCAAGTTTGACAAAATGATGCAGTCTTTTCCATCCATTTAGCTGGAAGCTGAATATTTCATTGTAGTTAAAAAAATTGAGAAAGGTAGAGAACAGAACCAGCGGTTAAGCCAGTTTTCTTTCTCACAGTCCGGGTTGGGGGGGAGTGGGAGGAAGGAGCAAAAAAAGAGTCCTTTAGTGTATGTCTAAAACTGTTTTGATTCAGGCAAGTCACTTAAATATGCTTACTTTGGATAGCAATGTGTGGCAATTCATATTTTTGTAACAATTTTTCTGATTTTCATATTCACTGCGTATATATACGAAACGTTTCTATTTCTGTGTTTTTAAATAAATGTATTTCTAAGGGTTAGACAACTTCAAAGTTGTGGAGAGGTTTTGGCCTATTTGCAAGCTTTAGTTACAAATACAAGTTAGGATTGTGAAGCCCTCTTCTCCTTGAACTTTGAATTTTGAGGAGGTTGGTCTGCTTTACAAAACATTTTAAAGACTATAATGTCACTATGTAAGCTCTTTACAATTTCTTTTCTTGTACTCTGGTTATACATATTGAAATCCAAGTATAGAAAGCAAGAAGGTGAAAGGTAATGTATTTAGTTTAACATAAAAAACTGGCAAAAATACAGAGAACAAACAATATGAACAACCAGGGAGTTTGCAAATGGCTAGTAGTTTAGCTGAATGCTCCAGGCTCCACATTGGGTCAGATGGTGTTTATTAAAAAGCTGGGGAGGATGGAGAGAGTACAGAAGGAATGCTCCTTGCAGAGAAGATATGTCTTAGACTCATTAAGACTCTGAATTGTAAGGCGCTCTGAAAGGATCTAATAAACCTACCTAAAGAGCAGATAAAACTTGAAAAATGTGAAGTAGAGCAGGCTGGAAAGAAGTAATCTGGAGTTTTTGGAAATGCTGTCAGGTCCTGGAATGAAATGGTAAGCATTTGACAGAAGGGCCCAGTTATCACAAAACTGGATGAACTCACCAGAATGGCATATATGAACAATGGATTAACTCTTGCTTTCATTAGGGGAGAGAAAATGCTGTATTTACCTGTTTGTCATGAAGTATATGCTAAAAGTTGTGTGTCTCTCGTTCAGTGTAAAACAGCATTAAAGGGAGGAAACTAAAATGCTAGAAAGATAAAGTGTGCAATATAGTAGTATCTAAAGTATGGTCGTGCTATCAAAAAGTGAAGTGGGGCAGTGAATCCCTTCTGGTGATCCTAAGACATCTCCAAAAAGATCTAAGCAAAGAATGAAGAATGAAAATTGGAGAATCACAATACAGAATTACAGAAATCGTTGGAAGAAGGAGAAGGCTTTGGTAGGAAGATCATCAACAGGACCACCACACTCTGCAATTAGTGAAGAGATTAATAAGAAATGACATGAACAAATGTAGTGATTAGCACAGAGAAGACAAACCAAGTCCTTTGGTTTATTGTGTTTTACATTTTAAAGCAATGTAGTTTAAAACCAGTATATTAAGAAGCTTTTTCTGTGCAAAGCGTAATTAAGCTGTGTTGTATAAATATGGTACCATTCGTGCTGAGAAATTGGCCTTGAAAAAGGATGTAACTTTAAAAAAACCAAACTATTTTATATTGCAAACGTTTATAGGATCCAATTTTTGAAAGACAAATATATTGCAGCATAAAGCAATAATTGATAAATATTTAAAAGAAACCTATTTTTCAGGCAGATCTTTTCATAAATTGTTCATAATTCACAATTGCAGGGTTTCTTAATCCTAGTGACTGTTTCAGTGGAGAGGCACTGTTTCATGGGGATGGATTAGTGGTAACGATCTGGTATTGGTGATGTATTTCTGGGTCTTCCATATGCACTGTTTTAAATATTAGCATTTTGTAATGGCCAGTGCTCACTTTACTTTTCTTCTGTAGCTTAAAATAGCAGTGAAGGTATGTAGTGAAAAGTTCACTGAAAATTAGTGTTGAAGCAGGGGTGCAAATGCAGATAGTATTAAATAAACTCATTTTCATTTGGTTCTTTTTGTCTAATTGCACTAAATGGCATGTAAATAGCAAGACAGGGATCAACATTTGAACTCTGGCTGAACTGTTAGTGGAAAACCGTTTGGACACTTTATATCTCAGCATTATTTTCTTGAGCCACCTTACAAAATCAGCCTGCCTGGAAATACTGCACAAGAGATTTGGGTTTCTCTGTTGCTTAGATGAGAACTGAAGTGCCCTACTTGACGCTCACAGATCTTAGGAAACTTTATTAAGTATTCTATGGCTTTAGCAGGCCTATTTGTAATTTGTCTAGTGCTCAAAACCTATGCTGGAGCACACTAAGTTTAAAACTATCTTCATCTTCAGGTGCACAAGTTTGTTAAATTTTAAAAACCATTTGGCTTGCAGGTTGTTTGAAACCCACAATTGTGTTTATGTCTTGCTGACAGGACCTCAGTTCTCGTTCTGAAGGTCTGTTTCTTCTTTCTCCTCCTACCTCCCCAAAATCTTGTGTCCCTTCAGTCCTGGACAGCATTTCCTATTCCTGTCGGCTTTTCTCCCTGAAAGGTGACCCAGTGCCCATCTGTATGATCATAGGGTTGACCATTACTTCACATGTATTCTGCAAGGTGAAATGTTTAATCCACACATCTCTCCAAGGCAATAAGTAAGCAGAGCATTGAATTAGTGCTAAGATCTTTGCCAGCACTGATTTAAGTAAGAGGGACATAATGTATTCTGTGTTTGGAATTTATGCCAAGCAGGCAGGACATGGAGGTTAACACAGGTTTGCAGCTAACTCTGGTGAAGTGTGAAGCAGGCAGCATGTGCTTGGGGAAGTTACGTGCCCATTTGCCTAGAGAATGCAGCAGCAAAGACCAAACCCATTGCTAACATTTCATTGGAGCTTGATTAGTTTCTTGATATTCTTTTCAGCATTTTTTTTTCTTCTTGGAATCAAACACCAAAATTCAGGTCATGATTGAAATTTAAAAGTTAGGAGAAATCTTTTCCCAGGTATCGAATTGCACTTTTTTGCTTCATCACACTGGCTCAATTGTAGTGATTTCCTAGGATTATTACCCATATTTAAAGCATCCTACATAACAAAATCAGATAAGAGCAGCAGCTTTTTGTTTATAGTCTGTTCCATGTGTTGGAGCTCTTCTCAACAATATGAATACTCTTAGATTTGGTTAAATAGTATTAGCACTTCACAATCTGCCCTGCATCCCCTTACGTTCATGCTGCTCTGAACACAGAGGGTGAGACATGGAGAAGAAGAAACAGGCTGGGGCAGGTGGAAGGAGAAAGCAGCTTTCCTTGGGTTGCATTGTTAAACCACGATCCTAGGTATTTACGTTATGACTTACATGGAGTTCAAAGCTGGGGACCCCTTTGCTTTGCTCTCAGCACTGTCTCTGAGAGCACAGCAAGATGCCATGGTTTCCTCACGGAGCTTACATTTCAAATAGATTAAAAATAAATACATAAATTCAGAAGCAGGGAAATAGAAATCACAATTGAAATAACTTGCCCAAAGTCAAACAACAACCCAGTGGCAGAGCCCCAAATGAAGCCCAAGACCTTGGGCTCAAGCCTGGTGCCCTGTCCCAATGCCTCTTTCTTTCCACAAGAAGCTGGTTTTCCATTAGATTTTACTGCTGGAAGAGGAGTTATGGGAGTTACCCTCTGGTTTCCATTTTGGTCATTTTTCAAGACACATCTTGGTAACTGTCCTGTACAAGCAAGCTTGAACTATGAATCAGCTGAAATTACTGAAAATGCTGTTCATATGCCAGTATTTCTTTAAAAGTTGACCTGTAGATAGAAACTGTGCCTTGCACATGTCACATTACGCTAGAGAACGTTGGATTTTACTGAAAGGTACGCAGATAGTAAGAGGCGGAAAAATTGCTAATCAGTAATGGTGAATAGTTTAAAAAGAGTAAGGCATGAATATGTTCCCATAAAATATTTATTGAAAAACCTCGAATAATGAAAATCATGCTTAAAATAAAAGACTGTTAGTAGATAATTAATTAAGAAAAAAGTAAATTGATCTCAAATTGTTTGCTATGGATAGTTAGCCTATTTAACAAGAATCATAATCTTCCAGGCAAATAGCAGATAGCTAGTAAATAGGTTTTGTCCTGGGAACTGGCTAGAGGGGAGAGCAGCTCTCCACATCTAAGTTTTAGTCGCTTATCATTTTGAAGTCAATTCAGAGCTTCTGGCAGTTTATGCAACCTTAAGCCACTCTTCCCAATTTTGTTGCAGAATTCTCAATCAGGTAAAGTTCTTTTTAGTTACATTTCTGCTTGTTTCATTAAGAAGGAAATATGATTTTAGTAACAACGTGTGCCTTTGGCTTTGAGTTATCATAATGAGAGAGCAGTTAGGTTTTGTCCTCATCACAGAACATATGCTTTTAAAACACTGCTATTAAGAATCACCTAAAATAGCATGATGTTGGCCATGACTTCTCAGGCACTTTTTCCTATAGCTTACAAGAGCGCTGATAATCTGTGTGCAAGCATCGTGCGTGCCCGAGAGAGAAGTGCCCCAGCATGTTGCAGGGGGCAGAGGTGGCACTGGAGTCCCTGCGTAGAGCTCTGCTGGGGTGGGACCAAGCTGCCATCAGTTGCTGTCTCTCCTTACACTTTAGTGGTTTTTGGCAGAAGTATGTGGCAGACTGTACTATGAAACCAAATCCCTCTCACTGTTTTTCAGTGTTGTTCTGTAGCTCAGTGGGAGAGATAAGGTACAGGGTGGAGAAATCTAGGGATTTAGGGAAAACGAAGCTTCGTGTTGTGCTCTACGGGACCAGATTCTGGTACCACATTGGCTTTATCCTGGCCTGATTCCAGCTACTGCCATGGAGTTAAAATTAACTGTACTTCAGTATTTAGCAATGTGTAGATTAGGTTCTCTCCTTAAGCATTGTGCATATATCCAGCAAATAATAAATAGGATTAGAAGAAGACAACAAATTAACCAACAATAATCGTAAGTTGGTTGTCTTCTCCCTACAGCCATCTTATTTCCTACTGCCTTTCCTATGGGATTACAGGTATCCATTTGGTCAAGTATTTTCCTGGTATATTCCTACAAGGATTCCCACTGAGTTCAACGCGACTTGCTCATGTCTATCTAGGTGTAGTACGGTGTATTCCTGGGCTAGGAGAGTGCCAAGGAACTATCTACAGGAGACAAAAGTAGAGCAGAGAGGATGGGAGAATTGTTTTGTTCAGGTTTTTGTTTTGTTTTTTTAAATAGGTGAGAAATGACTATGACAAAAATCCTGCTCTAACTCATGAATGCAACCCAACACCTGAATAACTGAAACCAGATTTTGCCCCAATTACTGGAAAGTAATTCTTCTGTCTTTATGACCTGTATTTCTCTTAATAGGAAGCTTCAACTTCATAAAAAGAAATAAAATTCAGCCCTAGCTCAAAAGTAAGTCGATAGGGGAGAAATGTTTTAGCTTTAAAAAATACACACCCCACTCAGTGAACCTTTGAGACCTGCAAATGTTTAAAAAGAAAAAAAAAAACGCAGCAGCTGCAATCTGAAAAACAACACTCTGACACTACAAATAAGTAATTTTAACATAAGTACCTCATAGCTTATTTGCAGATAGTCGTACACTCTGAGAAGAAAAAAAACCCTGTAATAGGCCTTAGGTCAGCTGCATTGATTTAATGCATTACTTAGGCTGCCAGAGCAGAGGTAGAATCTCCTTGCACTGCATTAGGAGAGCCTGAAGCCTCTGTGACTCCTTTTGATCAAATCTCTGTGAAAGATGAGTGTCATGCCCTCTTCAAGCCAGCTGTGAGGGGACTGCCCTGCGACTGGAGGAGCACGCTGGAGCACAGCACTCCGGGGCAGCGAGGTGAGAGCTGGCTGCAGAGGTGAGAGGCAGACACAACTTCGTACTGTAGGTCTGGAGAACACCAAGGGGGAGGATCTTATTTCACTCCCCTGTGCACAGCCTGAGCATACATCAGACCTTGAGGTGCTCAGAGTCAGACAAGAGTAAAGAGGCGTGTGATGGTTCTGCCTTAGTACTTGTACAGGCAGGAGTGTTTCCAGTACTTCTTTGTACAACTCACTGAGGGAATGGGAAACTGTTTTATAGCTCTGGAAACATAAGCACAGTAAGAATGTCTGAGGTAAGGAAAGTTCTTTGCAGTTCTATATGAATGTGTATTTTTACTGCGCAACTTTTACTTGTGGTTATGCACTGTGGAGATGTGAAAAATCTTGCAATGGTGTTGTTTTGGGTAATGAACAATGGAGATGAGAGCTGTAGGGAGCTGTACTCTCCATTTCTTAATTACGAAAAGATACTGTGAAAGTAGAAAACCAGTTTATGTAAAAAATCGTATTTTTCTTTCTGCTGTGCACTGTAAACAAGTGTATGACTTTTCTGTTCCACAGTAAGTAACGCAGAATTACAGGCTGATTATAATAAGCAGAGCCATCACTTGTGTAATTGTTTTCCAATTGAAGTAGTAGCATGTAGATCATAAATACTTGACAATGTTTAATTGTACAAGTCCTCAATCTACATTAATAGCAATAAAATCTGTGATTTGTGACTCGGATGTGTTCTTAGTCAAGTGCTTTAAGCAGATACATTATCATTATCATGACGTATAAATGCACTGTAGAGCAGACAACAATGTAATTTCACTACGAAGTTCGTTAGAAATTGCCACTAAAGTGGAGTGTCATGTATGCCCTTTACATACAATTTATTGTTGACTATTTAGCATCTAGAAAATAAGGCCAATAATTCTTTTCCTAGGATCAGTCTGTTTGTATTTTGGGGGGGGGGGCGGGGAGTGGGCAGCGGGGAGAATGAATGTGTGTTTGTGTGTGTGTGTATGGGGCAGGGGGGGTGTCCTGTTTTTTTAAATGTTACGCTAATTAAGATGTTAAATGCATCAGAATACAACACCTTTACTTAATTTATTTTGATTTTTTTCATCACATAGAAAAATAAACATGGTTTAATTGTCAGCTGATACATAATCAGGTTTTGTTAGATGTGTTTAAAATACAGCATTTTACTTTCTGGTTTATTAATTGGACAAATACTTCTAGTCCTCTGTGTAACAAATCCTTAGTTTAAAAATGAGGAAAGGGCAGATTGCTAACCCAGGGGAGGACTACTGATATACACAGGCTGTGGTTTATCCTTCTGTAAAATTGAATAGATAAAAAGTGACACTTTCCCCCCCGCCACCGCTTTTCTTTTTCTTTTCTTTTTTTTTATGTTTTTCATTTTTAATAACCTGGGAGCCAGGCAACATTCTGATATTTTGGGGATGTGAGAGAGAGAAAATGAAATAAACTTGTTTTAATTTAAAACAAACCATTGTTTGAAAGGCATTTAGCAGTCAATTTTCACATCTGATCTGAAGTTGGAGATCGTTGTGCTCATTTAGTTGAGATTGTTGTTCAAGCAATTTCTATATACATTTTTGTAATTCACGTAACTACTTGGCTGCTTGAACCTCTGGAGCTGATTGTTTGTCTTATCTTTTGGTGAGCTAACTCTGCGTTATGTTGCAAAACCTTGAGGCATGTTGTGTTTCTTCGTGTTCCTGCAGTCTGCAAGTGAAGTCAGCTTCATTAGTTTCATGATGGCACATCAGTGCATGGCTGATGTTGCCGCTTCCTTCAAGCTACTCCCGGAGCATGATCTGGGCTGCCTTGGTTTGGATAAGCTTGTAAGGATTTGTCAGCCAGATGTGACAAGATTGTCAAGAGGCAAGTAAAGAAGGAGATCTGATATTAATCAGTGCATAGCTTGGAGCCAAACTTTCTCAAATGCAGTGTAGTAACATGTTCTTCTCATTTACTGCTTCTCTTTGTGGCTATAGAACTGCCACTGTCTGAGTTTGACGGTTAAAAGGGATGCCAGCTAATAGTCTTTAATTGTAAGTATACAATTCTAGGTGGGAAAAGATCATATGCTTCTATTTTTAACATCCTTTTGGAAAATACAGCTCTGTTTACAGCAGTTTGCTGAAAAATATGCAAGCATTATGTTAGACAAGAGTGTCTGTTTCTGTACTTCGGTTTTAAAACACTGAAATTGTGGCTCAGCTCTCGGTGCTGGAGGAGTGGGAGGGAGGTGGGGAGCCTCACTGCACTTCAGGTCATGGTGCAAAATGGAACTAGCATTATTTTTAACTACTAACACCAGTGCGTGTTGGTTTTCTTTGTTCTAGTGATTAGAACAACCTACACTGAAGAATACTTTTCTGATTTCTTCTTTTACGAAATAAGGAAAAAAATATGGGCTTTCAAAGACTGTATCATGTATATTCCATTAGATCTATTTGCCATTATGTGTCTAGTGCTAATAACTTTTCTTCATAATCAGTATAATTGAGCATTTCTGCCAGAATTAAACTCTGAGGTTTTTAGTAGTTTGTAGCTTAATCAGACTTTAATTTTAACAATAGGTGAGCATATAAAAAGTAACTCATCTCATGGAAACTACATTTTTGTTATACTTAACATATGGATTTTTGATTGATTGGTTTTTAAAAATAAATTTGTTCTCTTTATTCTTTGAACTGCTGAACCATTTACAATCTATTCAGAACCCTAAAAATAATGGTATTTACAAACATAGCCGAACCTGCAGGAGAGCTAAATCATCACAGAAACGGGAAAAATTATTACAAATGTTGGGCTGCTTCAGGGACTTTACTATAGCTGAGATGAAATTCTGCCTACTTAGGCTGCAACAAGGTTTGGTCTTTTGTACCAAATATCTTGACTTGCAGCTTCCATGGCTAGTCATGACATTGTTTAAAAAATCTGTTCATACAACATTGAGCATGTAATTCCATTTCCAATCAAACAAGCCAGTAATTTATTTTGTTTTCAGTAATAAAGACTTCATTATGATACTAAGTACACCTCTGATAAGAACAGATATTTTCTCATTTTATTTTAGATTACAGTTTTTGTTACATATACGTGTTTGAAAAGCACTTTTTGTATGGTTTGGCATTTAGTAAACGTTTTTCATGCAGATGTGAGCTAAAGTTAGGTATAGCTCTTCAATTCATTATTCCAGCAGAAAATCCGTGAAATGTAGGAAAGAAAAACTATTGACTTGCCCCTCTGGGTCATCTCCTGCCCTTCCTGGCTTCAGTGGTGCAGGAACTCTCACAGTTCTGATGTGCTGGGCAGCCAGCACTTTTTGCCCTAGCAGACGCTACAGTTGAAGTTTTACAGCACGTGTCATTGCCTTTCTTCATTTTAGTTTTTATTTCTTATTATTTTGTTTCTAATTACCAGCTTAAAAAATCTGATTAGGGACCGAAATGTCAATATTCAGACTAAAAAAAAAAAAAGTATTGAGGGAATGAGGAAAAGTGACGATTTCTAACAGACTTCAGTCATTTTAGAATAAAGAACAATGACATTTTCATTTCACACTTTAAAACCATGGTAGGATTGTTTCTTTAAACAAATAGAGAAATAAAAAAAGCAAAATGCAAACTTTTGACTTCAAATTTCACATATAGTTGATTATCAGTGCAAAATGGGTATTTTTTCATTTGAAAGTAGCTGATGTTTCAAAGCCAGTTACAAATTTCCTCACCTGTGTTCAATAAAAAAGAATACTGTTTTAAATTGTGAAATTACCAATAGAGCTACATTGTTGCGTAAAATATTGCGTAACTGCACCACCATAGATAGTATCATGTGTATGTGTACAAATACTGTTTCAGTTTAGAATTTATGAAATTGCATTAAATGACATTGTGTAACACTAAATATTTCTGAGCTGTTATTTTTCTTTTATTCTTCAATCTGTGTCTTCACTCTGTAACAGTAAAAAAGGAAAAAATTAAGAATGCCTATTTTATGGCTTTGAGACTTAAGCAGCAGTGTGAGGAGGTGGAAAAGTTAGGATTGTCTTTGAAACATTCTTGCCTACATTGCGCACATATAACGCTTTATAAACTAAGTAAATAGTTAAAGTCATATTTTAAAGGGCTTGCGGTTGACTTACACTACTATTCTTCACTTCTGATACTTCTGCATTTGTGTTTAAACAACTAATTTCTTGCTAATATAGGGCTTGAAGTTAAATATTTAATCAAACTTCAGTTCATGGATAGGTTTGTAATTTCAGCATTTAACGTGGTATGCATAGCATGTCAATACAGATAAATAGTATGTGTGCAATCTATTTGCTAGATTAAATAGCGTCTAGTGCTTTATCATAAGAAATTTCATACCATTTCTATCCAGTGACTTACCTTTACTCCTAAAGCCTGAGCAGTTTTTCTCATCAGTATGCAGCAATTTGTTACTCATTTTCAAAATGCACTAATAAGAACAATTTTTCCTGTAAATTTTTTTAAAAGGGAAATTACTTCAATATCTTGTGATAGACACTGCTTAATACTCAGCAAAATGTTTCTGACCTGCGCAGGCTAGGGCAGGTATGCCATGGGAACTGTAGCATTGTAGTCTGTTTCAGAATCAAAAGTGAATAGCAACTATAAGATAATGATAATGTGACATTTTTCATTCCTCAATTTGTATTTCTTGTTTTCTTTTCCAAACCAAACAGTAAAAGAGGATCTAAATATGTTGCCGAGTTTGACCGAGCTGTCTGTCAGCATACACCTGTTGTTAACAAATGAGATTAATTGCAGCGTAAACCAACGCATCTACAAGCACATTGCTGAACAGCAAAATTAAGTTTTACTGTCCAGTGCTTTTTGTTTAAAGAGTGTGTGTGCTCACACACACACACGTGCACACATGCACACACATTCTTTTCTCTTTATAATTATTTTGACAGTGCCATTAACAAGAGTTGCCCTAAGGGGCCCTTTAGGGTAAGTGACGTGCATGAGGAGTGATTTTCATCCCACAAGTTATGCTGTGATTAAAGTTTGGCCTTGTACCGTGCTGCCTTTCTCAGAAACGTCTCCCTTCTGCTTCCTTGCCCATCTGCGTTGCCCGAGACTGCCCGGAGCTCCTCTCCGTTAGCTGCAAAAGCTGCTGCTCAGCCCAAATCGGCTGTGAGGTTGTGAGCCTGTGTGTAGCTTAGTCTCTTATGTCAGCTCCTTGCTCTCAGGGCTGTTCTCAAAAAAAGGTCTTAACAAAGTGGCAATGTATGGACTCATGGTCCATAACTCAGTAGCCAGCTAAAACTGTCTTTTAAATCCACAAGCATGGTTGGTTTGATGGGGTGGTGCCATGGTGTGAAGCTGTTACCTAATTTCAATTCCATCCTACTGAGCTTTTTCACTTCCCTTCCTCACTTTTTGGCTGTTTTTGAGGATGTTTTAGTCAATTATTATGAGGACAATTAAAAGTTTTCAGCTCAAGTACCCACAAGAGAGAGATTTGGTCAAATTCTAGGCCCAAATTGGCTTTGTTTAGCCCCACTGAGGGAGAGGGTAATGGTGTAATGCAACTTACTGCAGGATCTGGGTTGTAAATACTCTGTTTCCGTGTATTCTCACGTTGTGGCTGTTTAAAATGAGGTCAGGTTTTGGTATCTGACCCCAAATAAACAATATGAATATATACATAAGGATCTAGAGAATTAATGGGGTGTATTCTGTGGCCTTATCTAGAAAATGTATTCAACTTGTGGCCTTCATGTTCTTTTAGGAGTAAAATTCATAACATAATTTCCCCACAGAGAAGCGACAAGTGGGAGTTGAGTGGCATCCGCAACGGCCAAAATTGTCGGCACAATATGTGTTAAGTTCTACTCTAAATCCACGTTTGGCCTCCGAGACAAAAGCTTTTTGTCTGGGTTTTTCAAAGGTTCTTGCACCTCCTAAGCTTGCTAGAAGCGTACGTGGTCAGTGTGTATGAAAATCAGCTCAGTTATTGAGGAGCTGTTGTGGGTTTAGGAACTGAGTTGTGAGTGTAACTTTGCGTTTAGCAGCACTGTAAAAGGCAAGTTGTGGCCCATCTCCATCTCTCCCATCTCTCTCCAAGCTGGTCTCTTAAGCAAGAGACAAGCATTTTGCTAAATTATTTTACTAATAAGCAGTTTGTCAAATGAATCATCTAGGGCTAGCATTTAAACATGTCTGTTAATGGAGAAGGCTGGAGCTATCTGTTCAGTGCTGTTTACTCTGTCACATCCATGTGCAACTTCTCTCTACTTAATTAAAAGCTCAAAACACAGAAGATATCAGACTGTTTTCTGGATATGATAAACTGTAAGGCTTGTTTGCATCTCATGAAAGATGTTTGTTGTTACTTATTACGTTTATTAAATAACTACTAAGGGCAACTGTTACTTTGTAAGAAACATTTTTTTTGTGAGATAAGACTGTGGAAATAGTGTGCGCAGCATTCAGTCCCGTATAATTAGAAATCTTATAAGGACATTTTCCTTGTTTCAATAATTTAATGTAATTATTTATTTTAGTCTCAAGTATTTTTAAACTCTAGTATAGAAACAGCAGAATTTGCAACAACCAAATGTGCTTGAGTAGGCATAAATGTAGATGAATGGAAATCCCTTTGTTTCAAGGGCTAAGGTTGTTAAAGGCAGGCAGTGTGTGTATACTAATGGCGGAGGGTAACTTACCAGTACAGCTTTAACCTCAGCCATAACTGAGAACCTTAAACATGTGACAGAAGAAAATACCATAATACTGAGCTGAACATATGTAAGTTGTAGCATGGGCCAAGTCTACTGTGTGCAGAGTAACTCTCAAACTGGCCTTGCAGTCAGACCTGTACACAGAATCACAGAATCACATATCTATAAGTGCATTTCAGTACTATTGCTTGGTGTCTCCCTTTTCCCCATTCTCTGTGTGTCCTTCCAGCTCTACTTACAGGCAGCCAAGGGTTTCCATATTCTGTCCATCCCCCAGGCATCCCGTTTCCTCTTTGACGTGAGCGTGTCAGGAAGAAGAAAATGGCCCAGAACCTTTCCTTGAAGACGCTGCAGGGGCCCTCCTAATGTTCTCCAGAGGCAGATGGGATTCATAGCCTTACTAAACTTGGAACACCTTGAAACTTTCAAGGAACAATAGAGATATGGGAGATCTAAACTCTAACAGACATGATATCAACATGCAGTTTAGACTTACTTGTTGGGCGACGTCTTCAACAAGTGCTTATACCATCTGAAGCAGCCCAACAGCTTTTGTGATTGTACTTGGAATATACTGGAATATATTTTCATTCCAATAACCTGCAAGGAACTCAACGGAGTATCAAAAACTCAAGTCTTTGTTCAGGAAGAACATGCACAAGGGCTATGTGCTATAGAGTGGACAGAGTGGATACGAATACATGTGGGATAGCTGAAAAAAACCCAAATATTATTAGTGTGATACAGGTAGGCACAGCTGGGTTGTGATACAGTGAAAGTAAGGCAGACAAAATGTAAACTGAGAACTTTTTAAGTCATGACAAAACTGACAGATGGTATTATTTATCAGTGGAATATATCCCTGCGGGAAGTGGCAAAAGTTGCCTGACAAAAAATGGACAAAGCAAAGCTTTGCTCATGGTGTGGTGTGGAAAAGTACGGCATTGACAGAAACACTTGAGATAAGGTTTTTTAAACTTGTCTCTGCTTTCAGTGGTTGTTCCAAGGATTCAAATGCAGGAGTAATCAAATGTAACTGGGTGATGAAAAAGGAAGACTTATTTAAACTTTGCAACTGCAAGAAATGCAGTGAATAACAGTAAAAACAGGAAAGAAAAACTGAACAGGAAGGCAACTTTGCGCTTATGTTTTCTTTACTGAAAGATGCACGCAGATTTGGATTTGGCCTTTGATTTAGCTGGGGACTGTACTTTTAGTTTAAGAGATGGTAAATGTATCCATCCCCTTACTTCCCTTACAAATTTTTTACAAGGTGCAAGCAAGAATGTATTTCCTAATAACCAGACACGTCCTATGTTTTATTTTGTTTCTGCAAAGCAAAAAGAGAGCTTAATTTCTGTGGATTATTCTTAATATGTGAGAAAATTGTTACCTGTACTCTAGAAAGTATAAAGGCTTTAATTTTTTAGCTGGTTAGCAGACAAAAAGAAATCCTAATGCTTTACAAAATGATCTTTTTCCCCCGTTATAAATCTTGCCTCTTCTTCCACAAGTGTTCTTACTGGGGAGCCACTGCAAATCTATTCTGCAGAAATGGGACACATCCCAGTTCTCTCCTATAGGGTATGTGCTCACTGGAGCACATCTCTTGGTAGATTACATATATTCAGTGAGATTACTTTTTCCGGGACATGAAGGTGAGATGGCCATAAATATGGCTTGTTGCTAGAAGCCCTCAATAAAGGACATGAAAAGCAGTGTCTGTTACATCTCATCAAATGAAAGTTTTTTCTCACAAATTTATTTCATGTAACTCTGTTTCTTCTTTAAACCTGCAGTTTAAACTGATAGGAATTTCTAATTCCTGCTTGCAAAAGATGTTCCTGTAGCACGGCACCAATGATGCCATTTTGTCAGTAATCCATGTAGCAGAGCAGCCAAGCTCTCGTGCTCTTCATGCAATGTCAGTAGCTTAAAACAAAGCGATTTCTAAAGTGAGGGGTAGCTTTGCACAAAGACGACAAGGGTTTTGCTTAGATGCCAAAAACAAGTGAGGGTCCTGGCCTGTGCATTACTGATGCTAAATACTACCAGGGTAATCGGAGACTTGATCTTCCATTTTACTGGTGTCTGCACTGGCAGCTTTCACTGCCTGCAGAGAGCCAGGCTGGCTTCCTAGCATGAGCAGAGATCTCTAACTCGGTCCTGACAGGGTCTTCAATATTTACTTAGTTTTTAATTTATTTCCCAAGCCAAAGTGCTGTCAAACCAGAATCCACTTAACACTGAACGAGATTCGATATAGTTATACTGTGCTGCTTCTCTTGATGCAGTTTTTTAAACCTGCTGTTAGTACGTTGCAAGTGAGCATAGGTCCCAAAAGGCTCCAGGAGAGCATAGATGATCTCAAACCTGCTTTATGAAATGAAGCCTGATTATATACCCAGAACCAGAATGAACTTGTCCCATTATCCTGTGCTTTTCTTCAGCTATGAAGGCTGCAAGTGGGTTGCAAAGAAGCATTCAGTAACTTTTGAAGCATAATCGAAGCCACACCAATATCTGGCAAATAAGATGTCAGCAGTCATGACTTTCAGGCAACAGATGTTCAGATTTCTTTTTTGGTGACTAGTAGCTAGATGTTTTTCAGTGGCCAGTTTAATGGTAATCTGTCTTTCTCATAATGAGGAATCATTTGTATTAAAAATCCAACGTTCAGATTCCCACAGGCACGCTGGTAAAACCACAGAAAAATTTGATCAGAATTTTCAAGTCAATTTAAAAAAAAAAAATGAAGAAAGTGTTGCCATTAATAGATTTGGAAAGATCCATTTGTGAGGGAGAGAGTGACTGGAAAGCAGTAACAAGATCCTTGATGGTACCATAAGATTTATTTTTTAAACATCTGCATTATGTTTCTGGAAAATGAAACTAAGTAATAGACCTGAATGAAAGGATTGCAATTTTAAAAATTTCCACTTTAAATTCCATCTACTTTCCCAATCCTTTAATTATGATTTTGAAGCTTTACATGTATGTAATATAGAAAGTTATTCCTTTGTTCTGTGGAATGAAATTGTGTGTGCGTTCCACTTGGTGGGAAAATAACACTCATTAAAAGTCTTGATATAATTACAGTACCTTAGAATGGGCATACTAAGGATAGTAAGATTAACAGGCAAAAGGCAAGCGTATTAATCTCATGAAGTTTTACTAAGTTTCTCTTCATTAAACTCTGATATAAGTTAATTTGGGAGATAATCAAAGCACGTCTTTTACAAGTGCCTTCTGAAGTTGAACAGTGAATGACGATTTAAAATTGTGACTCACTGATTATTTCTAAAGTTAATTTTGCCATGTTGTGTATTCTCTGTGACTATATTAACACAAACATTGCTAGAAAAGTTTTAGGAGACCCAGACTCCTACGAGCATAAATGAGGGGAGATGCTACCAACCTGAAAATCACACTTGTTTATTCTCAGGGATTCTTACAAGTTATCTTTTAAGACAGCGACAGATCCCTGATTTGCGGGTATACCTTTGATATGTTAGCAGTACGCAAGCTAACTACATCTAAGACTGGTGTCTAGAAGAAGCAACGTATTGACTTGAGAGGGGATCAATTCCATATTTAGAATAGAAGGGCAAGTCTACTCCCTTTCTAACAGCCACTTTCATATATGTAAAACAAAATGTCCTCCTTTTTCTGGTTTTTGCATGTGCAGTCTTCTACACTTAAACAAGAAAACAAAATAAATATGTGTACTATGTAGAAGAAAGATCTTACACAAAGCTATGAAACACAGAATTTTGTGTGGTATATCTTTCTTGTCTAAGTACACAAATAAAGAAGAAAAAATAGTTTTAAAGTTCAGTGGTTTGTGGAACATGTCCAAAGGAAAAGGAATGGAAAAAAATTTTGAAATCTCAATTAACTTATCATCATGACAGCTTTTTTTATTGTGCGGATTTCTGTTATTTCTTGCAGAAAAAGAAAGTACTCTTTGTAATTTTGTATGGAGAGACTGCAAAAGATGCATTCGTGGAATGCACTGTAGCTTACTGAAGCCAGCAGGGTCACCTACGGAAGGGGTTCAGTCTGTGCAACTCACGGAGTATTATCTATGTACAGAAGTAGAATACTCGAACTGCATTATTGTTTGATATCTTGTGATAGAAATTAATCATCAGCCAACTACACCTTTTTTCCAACTTTCCATAAGAAATTTATGACTTTTTATTGTTATATGAAAGTATTTTAACATCTAAGTGAAAATATATCCTCCATTAAAGTGAAGCAATTCACACTGCATAGGGTATTGA